>JAQZBX010054136.1:0-18717 GCA_029593785.1 Cabassous unicinctus | reverse complement strand
CTTCACCGGGATTCTATCCTGGGAACCTCCGATCTGGAAGAGAGGTGTTCTGTCACCTGTGCCACCTCACTTCCTGGTTTTTCCGTGCGTCTCGTCTTGGCTTTCCCTTGTGTCACTCTCCTGTTATGTCATCATCTTGCTGTGTGGCTTGGCGGGGCCTGGCATGCCCACAGTGGGGTCTGGCGGTGCATGCCCGCATGGGGCCTCGGGGTGCGCCTACTCATGGGGACTGGGGGCTCGCCCGCTCGTAGGCCCACTCACGGGGCCTGGCATCCCGCGCGCCTTCTATATTTTTCTTTTTTTTACCGGGAGGTCCCGGGGATGGAATCCAGGTCCCTCCATATGGGAGACGGACTCCCAACCATTTGAGCCACATCCGCCCCCCTGGCTATTGCTTTTGGAATGCAAACACACCTGTTAGTGAGTGATTTCAAGAGGATAAGATTATGATAAGTGGACATAGCATATCCAGTATTTTGGAGACAGATGAGTCTCAGAACTATCCTGAATTTTCTGTCAGTTTGCTAGACTGTGGATAAAATAAAATCACCTGCTTTTGTGAAAGTATATTCTCTTCTCTTCCCTGAAATCCAGAAATCAAAGTTTAGGACCTCCATCAGTGATACACAGTTTGAATTCTTCAAAATAGTAAAAATATGTGGAAAAAAAAAAAAGCATTTAAAACTACTCAATCAAAAGTAATGAGAGTACTAGTTCTGTAACACTATTCTTTATGAGAAACTGCAGTGAAAAAGCGGTTGTTTATATTTTGTAAAATGTATATCTTATAACGAATTTCTCTGCTTGAAATAATATAAAAAAGATAAAAAGCAAAACAAAAAATAGAACATGAAAGAAAGGTTAAAACATTTTCTTTGCTTGAGGGTGTTTAGAAACCATGGTAAAATATCTTTGGACTGTAATCCCCGTTTGAGCTAGTTCATGTGGCCACAAGTTCTCAGAAAAGGTTTTTTTAATCCCCTTCTTACCCATCCCCAAGCAAGTTTCTTTGCTGTTTTCTTCTTTGTGTGTGTGTGTGTGTGTGTGTGTATTCCCTTTATTTATTACTTTCCAGGGTTTCTACTTTCACTTTAATTTTGGCCTCTGTGTAATTCTTGCTCTTTTGCTGGTTTAGCAATGCATTAAAAAAATAGATTTTTGGTATTTTATTCATTATTTTGGTTATTGTAGTTAGGTCTGTTGTTCAGGATATTTAGTCTGTCATGGAATGGAAATCTTCATGTATTTTTTAAAAAATATTACAAATATATTAACCTGTATCCCTATGGATCCACCCCCTTCTGCACTTTGTTTTTAAGTTCTTAAAACTATGTATTAAATTTGTATAAAGATCATAAAGAAATTAAAATAACTTTTAAAGTGATTACTGTATTTCTGAAAATTACTTGTGTATTTCTTTTATAGCTACTTGAAGGAAGTTTTGCCAAAGAAGTCAGCCATGAAATGGATGGACTTATTTTTCAGCCCATCGGAGTAAGTTCATTTGGCTGTGTATGTGTAGGTGTGTATATATGTTTATGTGTATACATATGTATATGTATAAGTATGTATGTTTATAAGTATATTAAATACATTTCCCTCAACATATTTACTAAGGATTGATTACTGCTATGACAACTTCTTTTCCTTATAGCAAATTTCTCATTATAAAATATTATATATATAAATATATATAATACAAACTTGAACATCTGTATGTTTTTCACTAAACTTAAGAAATCAAATATTGTTACTCATTACTTTTTATGGAAGTTAGCTATTAATATATCAATTTTCTTATAATAATTGCAAAATAAATTTTTTTACTTTATTTTGTACATTTAATAATTGAAAATATAAACAATTAAAAACTAAAAAATAAACACAGATGAATAAATATATACATTTCTCAATTAAATGTAATGGATACATATAAAAGCAAAATGAATATTAACTTAGGTTTCTTTACTAGAAATCTACCAAAACAATACATAAATATGTACTTCCTTCTTTAGCTTGGTATACCTTTAAGTATTAATATTTATAAAACTTCATTTTGTTGTGGGTGAGTAAAATTCAAAGAGTTATCAATATTTGAAAAAATTGAATTCTGTGACTATTTAGTCCATGTCGAATTTCTGAAACCCATTGAAGAACTTTAGCCAACTTAATGGTTAGATGAAATGTTCGGAGTAAATTGAGTTTTATTCTATAGCAGGGTTTCTCAGCCTCACCACTACTAACATATTGGACCAGATAATTGTTTGTTGTGGGGGCTGTCCTGTGCATGGTATGATATTTTGCAGCATCCCTGGCCTCTGCCTACTAAATTCCAGGAGTACCACCCCGCTTCCCCAGTTTTGACAACCAGAAATATCCCCAGGCATTACTAAATGTACCCTGGGGGCTAAATTGCCCCTTGTTGAGAACCTCTGCTCTATAGGACATTGTTTCTCAAAGTGTGACCCATGGATGTGGAGCATTAGCACTACCCAAGAAATTTTTTAAAATGCAAATTCTTGGGCCTCACCCTGGACCTACTGATCAGAATCTCTGGAGATGAGTTCTAGCAATTTGTCTTTTTGCTGCATGGTCAAGTGTGTAAACTAGAACTTTGTAGGAAATAGTTGTATTTCATGTGCTCTCGTCCCATCAGATACTATGTTTTTGCCTTCACTAGCACTATCCTTAAAAATTAAAATATGAGCTAATTGTGAGTTTACATATAGAGACATCAAACTGGGTTCCAGAGGAAGGGGAAGGGAACTAATATTTTTGAACACTATGTATTAAACATTATTTATATGCCTTACATGTATAGTAAAACCCCACTACAATGTAAGTTTAGATCTAATGTGATTGTTATTGGTTTCTGGCCTCCTCCCAGCTCCCTTTTACTAAACAGGGAGAGTGAAATCTCTTGTCTTCTGTGGTAGACAAATGAAGAGGATGGATGATAGAGATTAGGAACAGAATTGTAGAAAATGAAATCTTAGGAAGATGAAGAAGTTGAATCCTTGAATTCCTAGTATCCTGGCTCAATCTTCCTAGCTTGAAAGAAATAAAGTCTAAATCTAACAGTAATTACAATAAATATCAAGAAGTTAAAACTCATGGTTGAGATCCATACATATATGAGAATTTGGTATGTATAAGAGAAATGGCCTCACAAATATGTGAATCTCTTTCTGGGATGTCTAGTGTAGTCAGTTGGTGTATTAGTCTATTTTCATTTAGCAATCACACTTTTTTAGTACGATGACTTCGTATTTGATATTTGGTAAGGTAAGTCTCCCTGTTCTTTGCCAGGGTTTTCTTAAATATTTGTGGGCATTTGGTTTAGGATATAAGTTTCAGAATCAGTTAGGTTACCCAAAAATTCCTGCTAGGACTTTCATTGGAATTGCTTTGAATTTAATTTGGGAGAAAATTGATGTCTTTACAATGTTAAATCGCCTTCTCAATGATTAAGGTATAGGCTCTTTTCAGGTTTTTTTTATTCTCTAATAAGGCTTTTATTGTGGTTGTTAGGTTATTTCTAAATATTTATAATTTTGTTTTTGTTTTTAGTAAGTGATATTTCCTCTTAAATTTTTATTTGGTACTTCTGATGTACTGGCACACTATATATTTCTTTTATTAATGCAACAATCTTGCTGAATATTCTTAATTCTAATCCTTGTCTAATTTTATTTTATTGATCCAGACCTCTAGTACTGGCTTAAACATTAATCTTTGAATGGATAGGGAGAGGAAGATATATTTATATCTTGTTTCTAACCTCAAGGGAATAAAACTGAATTTGCTCCGTTAAGTATGCTTGTGGTAGATTTCTGTTAGAGATTCTTTAATCATGTTAAGAAATTTCTTTTTATCCACAAGTTGTTTTTTTTTTTTTTTAAATCATAAATAGGTTTTGGGTGTTAACAAGTGCCTTTTGTGTATCTTTTGAGATTATCATGTGATTTTTCTTTTTTACATCATTAATATAGTAAATTATGTAGATTTTTCTTATGTTGACCTATGCTTGCAGGTCATACACTACTTGATCATGAAATAGTTTTTTTATATATCTTAGGAGCTAGATGTAGTATTTTCTTGAGGATTTCTGTCATCTTATTTGTTATTGTTTTCCCTCATTTGTGTATTCAAAATAAAGTAAGTACTATTTATTATTATGGAAAAAATATACAAATTCCAAATAATGTTTAGTAATACATGGCCCTGATTTTCAGAGCCAATTATAGTAGCATAGTTTATAATGAAAAATAGAGCAGTCTCCTTTACCACCCTCCCCCACCCCCAAGTGCCAGTCTTAGGATGCATTGTACATTGTTTTAACTGGTTTTTGGCTACTTATCTCTGTATTTCTACAAAATCTATGTATGTGTCTTCTTTTTCATTTTTCATTTTACACATTATGTGCTTACTTGTTTTTGTTTTTGTTTTTTTAATTCCAGAAGTTGTGGGTTATAGAACAATCATGCATAAAATACAGGATTCCCATATAACACTCTGTTATTAACACTTGCATTGGTGTGGTACATTTGTTACAATTGAATAAAGAATATTTTTATAATGTAGTGTATACACACAATGGAATATATTCCACCATAAAAAGGAATTAAGTGCTGATACATGTAACAACATGGATGAACCTTGAAGACATCATGTTGAGTGAAATAAGCCAGACAGAAAAACAAATATTGTATAATCTCATTGATATGAAATAATTAGAATGAGCGAATGGACAGAGTCAGAATCTAGAATTTAGGTTACCAGGGTATGGAGTGGGGTATGGAATAGAGAGTTAAGGTTTAAAGTATACAGAGTTTTTATTTGGGGACAATGGAAGAGTTTTGGAAATGGATGGTGGTGATGGTAGCACAACATTGTGAACATAATTAACAGCACTGAATTATATATTTGAGTGTGGTTACAGGGAGAAATTTTACATTGCATATATAGTACTAGAATAAAAATTAAAAAATAAAAATCCATGGAACTATATAACACAGTGAACTCTTAAGTTTAACCATGTCCTTAGAACTTATCTATTACTGTATGTGTAAACCTGTTGTAGGTGGTACCTTTTGATTAGATCATTTCAGTTAAGGACCTTTGATTAGATTGCTTCAGTAAGGTTTGATGCAGGGTGGTTCTTAATTCTCTTAGTGGAGTCCTTTATAAATGGGATGAATACGGAGACAGACACACGGAAACACAGAAGCTCAGAGAGGAACCCACAGAAGCTCAGAGAGAAAGCCACAGGTGCAGCAGCCAGAAGTTGAAAGCAATGGAGTCCAGAGGAGAAGGCAATATGGGCAGAAGCTGCCTTGTGCTTTATCATCAGAAGCTGGTTTTTAGGGAGAGAGCATTGCCTGATCATACCTTCATATGGACACTTTTCTCAGCCTTATAAACTTGCAAGCCAACCCATTTCTAGTACATTGCTTTCAGCAGATTTTAGCAAACTAAAACACTTGGGTTGCTTCTATCTTTTGGCAGTTGTGAATAATGCCACTGTGAACATTGGTGCACAAATATCTGTTCAAGTACCTGCTTTCAGTTCTTTGAGGTATATACCTAGAAGTGGGATTGCCAGGGTCATATGGTAGTTCTGTACTTAACTTTCTGAGGAACTGGCAAAATTGTCTTTCCAGTGGCTTCACCACTTTACATTCCCACCAGCAGTGAATGAGTTTTCCTATTTCTCTGTGTTCTCCTCAACACTTGTAATTTTTTTTTTTCTTAATTGTAGGCATTCTAGTAGGTGTGAAATGGTATCTCATTGTGGTTTTGATTTGCATTTCCCAAATCAAATGGCTAATGATTGTGAACATTTTTTTAATGTGCTCTTTGACCATCTGTATACTTTGGAGAAATGTCTATTCAAGTTATTTGCCCATTTAAAAGTTGGAGTATTTGTCTTTTTGTTGCTGAGTTGAAGCATTTCTTTATATATTCTGGTTGTTAAGCCCTTATCAGATATGTGGATTCAAAATATTTTCTCCCATTGTGTAGATTGTCATTTAACTTTCATGATAAAGTCTGTTGAGGCATATTTAGGTCTTTGATCCACTTTGCTTTGATTTTGTATATTGTGTGTGGTAGGGGTCCGCCTTCATTTTTTTGCAAATGGAGATCCAGTTTTCCCAGCACCATTTGTTGAAGAGACTCTTCTTTCCCAATTGAGTGGTTTTGGCTGCCTGTCAAAAATTAGTTGGCTGCATATGGACCATAGTTAGTGGTAATAGTCTAATGATATTTTCTCATAATCTGTAACAAATGTTCCACAGTGGTGTGGTGTCTTGGTGAAGGGTGTTGTATGGGAATTCCACATATGTGCTTGATTGTTTTTTTTTTATTATTGTTAGTTTTATTATCATAATATATATTTTTTAATTTATTGAAGTATATTACTCATACATGAACATACATAAACAATAAGTGTATAGCAATAGTTGTGACCTTACAAAACAAACATACATAACATCATACAGGGTTCTCATAACTCATCCCACCACCAATACCTTGCATTAGTTAAAATACATTTTTAACTTATGATTAAAGAGCATCCTCAAAATATTACTACTAACCAAAGTATTTTCCCCCAACCCACCCTATTATTATTTTTATATCATTTATACATGAATATACATAAACAATAAGTGAATAGTAAAAGTTGTGAACTTACACAGCAAACATTCATAACATCATACAAGGGTCCCTCCCATACATCAACCCTCCACCAACACCTTGCGTTGTCATGAGACATTTGTTATAAGTTATGAAAGAGTATTGTCAAACTCTTACTGCTAATTATAGTCCTTATCTTACATTTGGTGTATTCCCCCCCCCCAACCCACTGTATTATTATTTTTTAAATATATTTTTTATGACAGAAGTTGTAAACTTACAAAACAATCATGCACTTGTGCAGAATTCCCAAACAACACCTCTCTATCAACACACCACACCGTGGTGGAACATTTGTTACGGATTATGAGATAATATCATCTGATTATTACCAGGTCCATAGCGTACATTTGGCACACATTTTCCACACTCCCCTATTATCAACACAGTACATCTTTGGCATAGATGCAAGAATATTACATTATTACTGTTAACCACAGTCCATAGGTCACTCCAGTTGTATTTTTCCCATGCCTCTCCACATTCCAACCACCCTTCAACAGTGATGTACATCTGCTCTAGCTCACAAAGGACACTCTTGCATATGTACCATCAACCACAATTCTCATCTGCCTCTGGGTTTACTGTGCTATTCAGCTGCTAGATTATTCTCTAACTTCTATCAATTGGCATTTACATCCCTAGACTGCCCTTTCAGCCACATTCGCATTTATAAACCAGTTGTTACTCATTATAATGTGTTACCATCAAGTCTGGTGGGTTTGACAGGCTAGTCACAAATCACTTGACCATAGATGTGAGGGTCTGTTTCTGAACCATCAGTTTGGTTCTGTTGGTCTATGTGTCTGTTTTTATGCCAGTATACCATGCTGTTTTTACCACTGTAGCTTGGTAATATGATTTAAAGTCCAGAAATGAGAATCTTCCAACTTCGCTTTTCCTTTTTAAGATGTTTCTGGCTATTCAGGACCCCTTACCCTTCCAAATAAATTTGATAATCATGTTCTATTTATTTTAAAAATACTGGTGAAATTTTTATTGGGATTGCATTGAATCTGTATATCAATTTAAGTAGAATTGACATTTTAATGATATTTAGTCTTCCAATCTGTAGGCATGGAATGTTCTTCCAATTACTTAGGACTTTTAAAAATTTCTTTTAACAATGAGTTGTAGTTTTCTGAATACAATTGCTTTACTTCTTTGGTTAAGTTTATTCCTAAATATTTGGGTTTTATCTGTCATATTTTATTTTCACCACTCTTGACACTTTTATTTACTTTTATTGATATAATCTTCATTTCTAGACTGTCTTCCAAGCCTCTTTATCCTGTCTTTTGTTTTCAAGCTGTAGAACATCCTTTAGTATTTCCTGCAAAGCGGAACTCTTGGTAACAAACTCTCTCAGTTTCTGGTTTATCTGTGAATATTCTAAACTCGCCCTCATTTTTGAAAGACAGTCTTGCTGGATATAAGATCCTTGGCTGGAAATTTTTCTCTTGCAGTACCTTAAATATATCATACCACTGTCTTCTTGCCTCCATGGTTTCTGGTGAGAAATCACTACTTAATCTTATTGGGTATCCTTTAAATGTTATGCATTGCTTTTCTCTTGCTGCTCTGAGAATTCTCTCTTTGTCTTTGGCATTTGACATTCTGTTTAGTATGTGTCTTGTAGTTGGTCTATTCAGATTTATTTGGATGGGAGTATGTTGTGCTTCTTGGACATGAATATCTAAGTGCTTCAACAGATTTGGGAAATTTTCTACCATTATTTCTTCAAATATTCCTTCTGCCCCTTTTCCCTTCTCTTCTCCTTCTGGGACTCCCATGGCATGTATGTTTGCACGTTTCTTGCTGTCGTTTAGTTCCCTGAGACCTTGTTCAAGTTTTTCCAATCTTTTCTTCATCTGTTCTTTTGTATGTTCGCTTTCAGAGGCCATTTCTTCAAGCTCACCAATCCTTTCTTCTGTCTCTTCATATCTGCTATTATATGATTCCAGTGTATTTCTAATTTCATGTATTGCACCTTTCATTCCCATAAGATCTGCTATTTTTCTGTGTATGCTTTCAAATTCTTCTTTGTGCTTATGCAGTGTCTTCTTAATATCCTTAATCTCTTTAGCCATCTCATTGAATTTATTGAGATTTGTATGAACATCTATGATTAGTTGTCTCAACTCCTTTATGTCATCTGGAGGCTTATCTTGTTCCGTTAACTGGGCCATATCTTCCTGTTTCTTGGTGTGGATTGTAATTTTTTGTTGGTGTCATGGCATCTGGCTTACTAGAGTATTTATTCTGGGTGCAGTTTTTCTCTTTAGTTTAGGGCTTCTTGTCCTTTCTCTCTTGGTGGTTGTGTAGTAGGAGCCAAGGATGTAGTTGGTGCTATAAGTTGTGGAGGCTCAAGCTGCCCTCAGTGCCCCAAGGACCGTTGAAACTTCTCCCAACTTTTTCCTTTGCCAGGGGTAGGGACAGAGCCACAGCTATTTGGAATAAGCCAAGTCGTGCAGACCTGGACTGTAGTTGCCCAAAGAAACTGATGAAACTTCACGCCCTTTTCTCCCCTGCCTGGGGCGGGGATGGAGCTGCAGGTGTGGGCAGCAATCTATGCAGTGCAGGTCCAAGATGACCGCATTTGCCCCGGTAGACTTCTGATTATTCAGTCTGTGCCAGCCAAATGTACCTGCAGTTACCTACTGTTACCTACAGTTGCAGGGCCCACTAGCTTCCTCCCTGTCAGAGGTGGGGCCGAAGCCTAGGCTAGGGCTGCAGGTCAATCTGGATGAAAGAAACTGGTCTGTACTGTCATTGTAATTTTCACTCAGCCCAGCTTCCCCTCATGCTGGGGGTGGAGTCAAAATGGTGGTACTGACCTCCTTCCGACTTGGACAGGTTCAAAGTTCAGCTGTTCTTAGGGTTATGCTTTAGCCAGCCGAATTGAACAATCAGTGGCTGAAATCAGTGGCCAACCATCTCTTCCTCCCCTGTTTTTGGGAGTTTCCAATTCCTGCCACATAATAGCTCCTGGAGTGGCTTGCCATCACCAAAGTAGGATGATCACCGTCCTCCGTGGCGTGGCCTGTTATTTCCTGGAGAGGCTGGCACAGCTCCCCCCAGCTTCCTCCCTGCCCTTGGGCTTAGGCTGGAGCTGCAATCTGATCTAGATGGAAAGAAGCCGGTCCCTACCAGCACTGTGATTTTCAGTCAGCCCCACTTCCCCTCATGTCAGGCATGGAGTTATTATGGCGGCCACCTGCCTCTCTCTGACCTGGACAGATTCAAACTTTAGCTGTTCTTAGGATTATACTTTAGCCTGCCGAGTTTACTAATCAGTGGCTGAAGTTGGTGCTTGTGATGATTAGGCTAATGTGTCAACTCGGCCAGGTAATTGTGTCCAGGTGTTTGTTCCAGCAAACACTGTGCTAATTGTGATACAGGAGCATTTATGGACTTCAGTCACCAGTGAGTTTACTGCGTGGATGGCTGATTACATCAGCATCAGTCAGGGAGATTATATCATCAATGGGTGATGCTTTTATCCAATCAGTTGAATGACTTAAAAGGGGAAGTGATTTCAACATTCAGAGAGAATTTCCCAGCTCGTCCTTGGACAGGCAGCTTCTCCCAGAAACTCATCAAGGACCTTTTATCGGAGCCCCTGGTTTGCAGCCTGCCTGCGGAACCTGGACTTGTGCATCCCCATGGTCGTGTGAGAGACTCTTTTAAAATCTCATATTATTGACAGATATCTCCTGTTGATTCTGTTTTCCGAGAGAACCCTGACTAATACAGTACCCAACCATCTCTTACTCCCCAATTTTTGGGAAGTGGAGCTTCCAATTCCAGCTCCTGAGGTGGCTTGTACCTCCAGTGGAGGATGGGCACTGGCCTCCGTGGTGTGGAGGGCTCTACTTATGTATCTTCTCTGCAGATGGGCAGTCTCCTCCTTCCATTCTTTCACAGATGTTGCAGGATGTACTTCTGGTCTCCTGGAGCGCACAAACAAGTGCTTTAGATAGCTGTGGGTGATTACTAACTGCCCTGTAGCAGGAGTTGATTCTAGGAGCACCTTACTCTGCTGCTGTCTTGCTGGTTGTCTCTGCTTGATTGTTTTTTAAATTCACAATCTCTGTAATAAAAATATATTTTAAAAATTCAGTTGGCCACAAATATGATGGTTGGTTTCTTAAATTTCAGTTCCATTCCATAGGTCTATATGTCTGTCCTTGTGCCAGTACCATGCTGTTTTGATTACTGTGACCTTGTGATAAGTTTTAAGACCAGGAAATGTGAGTCCTCCAACTGCATTCTTCTTTTTCAAGACAAGTTTAGCTATTCAGAGCCCTTTACCCTATCATATATTTGATGATTAGCTTTTTCATTTCTGCAAAGAAAGTTGGAGTTTTGATTGGGGTTGCATTGAATCTGTAAATCACTTTGGGTACAGATAACATCTTTAACAATTTTTAGTCTTTGAAACCATGAGCATGGAATGTCCTTTCATTTATTTAGGTCTTCTTTGATTTCTTTTACCAATGTTTTGTAGTTTTCTATATACATATCCTTTATATTCTTGGTTAGATTTATTCCTAGGTATTTGATTCTTTTAGCTGCAATTGTAAATGGAATTATTTTCTTGATTTCGTCTTCCTTTTCATTACTAGTGCATAGAAGCAGTACTAACTTTTGCATGTTGATCTTGTACCCTGCCATTTTGCTGAATCCATTTATTAGCTCTAGGAGCTTTGTTGTGGCTTTTTCAGGACTTCTGTATATAGGATCATGGCATCTGCAAATAGTTAAAGTTTTCCTTCTTCCATTCCAAGTGGTATGCCTTTTATTTCTTTTTCTTGCCTAATTGCTCTGGCAAAAACTTCCAGAACAATGTTGAATAACTGTGGTGACAGTGGACATCTTGTTTTGTTTCAAGTCTTGGAAAGCTTTCAGTCTTTGACTGTTCAGTTTGGTGTTAGCTGTGGTGTTTCACATATGTCCTTTATCATATTAAAGAAGTTTCCTTATACTGTGTTCTAAGTGTTTTTTATCTAGAAGTGGTGGTGGATTTTGTCAAAGGCTTTTTCTGTGCCAATTAAGGTGAACTGGTGGTTTTTTTCTTTCTGTTTTTCTTTCCTTATATTAATCTGGTAGAGTATATTCATTGATTTTCTTATGTTGATCCACTCTTGCATATCTGGGATAAATCCCATTTAATCCTGGTGTATAATTCTTTTAATGTGCAGTTGGGTTCTTTAGGAGTTTTGTATATATATTTATAAGAGCAATTAGTCTGTAATTTTCTTTTGGTATATTTATCTGACTTTGATATGAGGGTGATATTGACTTTGTAGAAAGAATTGGGCATGTTCCTTCCCGTTCAATATTTTTGGAAGTGTTTGATCAGGATTCATGGTACTTGTTCTTGGAATGTTTGATTAAATTTCTCTGTGAATCCATCAGGACCTGGGCTTATATTTGTTGTGAAGTTTTTAATGATTCATTCCGTTTTCTTCTAATTATTGTTTTGTTGAGATCTTCTTGAGTCAATGTAAGCAGTCTGGGTTTCAAGAAATGCGTCCATTTAATCTGTGTTATATAATTTATTGGCATGCAGTTGTTCATAATATCCTCTTACAGTCCTTTTTATTTCTGATATTATTTTTATCCTCTTTTTTTTTTTTCTTTATTTTAAGTGTTTGTCAATTGTGTTCATCTTTTTTAAAGAACTAACTTTTGGTTTTGTTGATATTGTTGTTTTTTTATTCTGTATTTCATTTATCTTCATTCTAATCTTTGTAATTTCCTTCCTTCTGCTCACTTTGGTTTTAGTTTGTTCTTTTTTTAATTCTTCCAGATTTGTGGCTTAGCTCTCTAATTTTTAATATTTCTCCTTTTTAATGTAAGCACTTAGAGCTATAAGTTTCCCTCTTAGCACTGCCTTTATTGCATCCCATAAGCTTCAGTATGTTGTATTTTCATTTTCATTTGCCTCCAGATATTTCCTAATTTCTCTAGTGATTTCCACTTCATGCCATTGGTTGTTTAAGAGTACATTGTTTAATTTCCATGTATTTATGAATTTTCCCATTTCTCCCTCTATTATTGATTCCTAGCTTCATTCCATTGTGGCTGGAGAAGATATATTGTATAATTTCAGTACTTTTGATTTATTGAGACTTTTTTTGTGACCTAAGACACGATCTTTTCTTAGGTCACACACACAAAAAAACCCACAAAAAGAATGAAAAGAATGTGCTTTGTTGATTTTGGATGAAATGTTCTTTATCTTTTGGCCAGTTCTAGGGGGTTTAGAGTATTATTCAAGTCTTGTATTTCCTGATTGATCTTTTGTCTATTTGTGGTGTTTTAAAGTCTCCTACTATTAATGTAGAGCCCTCAATTTGTCCAGTTAAATATGTCAGTATTTCCTTCATATGTTGAGGTTTTGCTGTTAGGTGCATATATATAATTGTTATGACTTATTGTTGCATTGACTTCTTTATCGACATATAATGACCAGCTTTTCCCCTCATACCTGTTTCTTAATATAATATACTTTATATTAGTATAGCTATCCCAGCTCTCTTTTAGTTACTACTTTCATGGTATATTTTTTTCCATCCTGTCACTTTCAACCTACTTATGTCTTTTAATTTAAGTTAACTGTCTTGTAAACAGCACATAGTTGAGTCACGATTTTTTATCCATTATGCCAATCTCTGCCTTTCGACTGGAGAGTTTATTCCATTTATAGTTAAAGCCAGTACAGATAATGCAGGACTTTCTTCTGCCAATTTGCTATTTAGTCTTTGTAAGTCATATCTTTTTTTGTCCCTCAATTCTACTGTTAATGCCTACTTTCAAATTTATTGGATTTTTTTGTATTGTACCATATTGTATCCTTTCTCATTTATATCCATATATATCTTTTATATATTTTCCTTGTGATTACCATGGGATTGAAACATAGCATCTTAAAATATATACCAATTATATTTGATTTTATATCAAATTGATTTCAATAGTATACTTTTCCTATACCCCTTTCCCACCACCATTTTTTTGTACTTTTTTCCACTTATATCTTTGTACTTTGTATGTCCAGAAAACCTAGATTTATCTTTACTTTTTATGCACTTGCATTTTAGCATCTGTAGGAAGTAAAAGAAGTGACGTTACATACTAGCAAATACAAAACAATAGTACTGGGATTTATAATTACCCAAATGGTTACCTTTGTCTTTATATCTTTATATACAGCTTTGAACTACTGTCCTTTCGTTTTTGTCTGAAGACCTCCCTTTAGCATTGCTCTAAGGCAGGACTAGTGGTGATGAAATCTCTCAGTTTTTGTTTATCTCAGAATGTCTTAATCTCTCCCTCATTTTTTATAAAAATTCTTGCTAGATATATGAGCTTTGGTTCATAATTATTTTCTTTTAGCACTTTAAGTATTTCATCCCACTGCCTCCTTGCATCCATGCTTTCTGATAAGAAACCAACACTTAATCTAATTGGGACTTCCTTGTATATAGCAAGTTGCTTTTCCTTGCAGCTTTCTGAAGTCTCTTGTCCCTAGCATTTGACAGTTAATCAGTATTTGAGGAGATGTGTTTTTCTTTAAGTTTGTGTTCTCTGGACTTCTCAGATTTGCTAAATTTAGCATGCTTTCTGTCATTATTTCTTTGAATGTTCCTTCTGCCCTTTTCTCTCTTTCTTCTCCTTCTGAGTCTCCCATAATTTATAAATTCATATGCTTGATGGTATCTCCAATGTCTCTAAGAGTATTTTTGCATTTTATAATTCATTTTTTCTTTCTTCTTCTTAGCCTGACTCATTTCGTTTATCTTTGAGTTCACTGATACTTTCTTCTGCCAGCTCCAGTCTACTGTTGAAACCCTCCTGGGAATTTTTCATTTGTTATTGTGGTCTTCAACTCTAGTAGTTCTCTTTTGTTCTTTTAAAAAATTTCTATCTCTTTATTTATTAAGATTCTCATATTGTTCATTCACTCTTTCCTTTAGTTCTTTCTCTGTATTTTCCATCATCTCCTTGTAGATATTGAAAAAAAAAAATTTTAAGTGTTTGTCCAGTATGTTGCAGTTGGTTTTCTTTGTTGCTCTTTTCTGGATTTGTATCCTCTTCCTTTGGATGGGCCATCATTTCCTGTTTCTTCATTTTTCTTGTGATCTTTTGTTGCACACTGTACATTTTAACAACATAAAATGTTAACTTTGGGATTCATTCCCTCTGATGTCTGTTTCTTGGATTTTTAGCCAGCTGGTGATATGATACAGATTTTCTTGCGTGTCAGCCCTCTTATCAGGAAGGTCTGTCTAAGGCGAATGCATAGTGCTGGTCCTCCTTGTTGTTTCTGGTTAGTGTCTAATCCTGTGCTTGTGCTTGCTAGTGGCTTAGATGTTCCCCTGTTAACAGGAATTTTAATGCCTCCTCTGCTTTCCAAGTGGCAGACCTTTCCCACCTCCCAGGTGTTCCACTGCAGGACTTAAAGCAGGTAAGCCTTTGTCCAAACTGTCTACCACAATGATTTCTTTGTCTGCTTTCTTTGTCTCATGCTGCTGTTGCCTGACGGGCAAATTCTGGGAGTGGGGAAATGCTAGAGAAAAGTTTTCCAAGCCAGTCTTTCACAGACAGAACAAGGCCAGGGATTCCCTGTGCAATGAGAGCACAGGCTGCCTCTGAACTGTACTGGAGAGAGGTTGATGGAGGGGTCAGGAAATATGCCAAGAGTTTCTTCCATTGCTTCCCAAAGCTGTGCCTTCTTGACCTGGTCATCAATACAGCATTTCAGCTGTCCTCCCCAGCTCTGAGGATGCTTGCCATCTTTGAGTCTTCTCTGTATCCTTTGTCCAGGGTCCCAGCAATCTGAAGTTGCTAATCAAAAACTGTGCTAAGTAATTGGACTTTGACTCTCCCAGATCAAGTGGTATACTATTATATTTTCTTTCTTATAAAACTTTAGTTTTCTCCTAGAGTTAGGAAGTGCACTATATTTTCATTTGTTAGGATTACTTATCACTAATTCTTCCCTCAAGTTTCCAAAAGAACTGTTAAATCCTTTTTAGTACAAACAGATACTGACAAGATAACAGATAAGTTACAGGCATTCTTTTTGTAGCCCTCCATTCTTTTGCTTCTGTTTTGGCTGTTTACCTTCCATTTCTGCTGCATAGTTTTTTTTCTTGGGATTTCTTTTACCTATCTCATCCTGGGAATTCCATTTACCTTTCTTCTCTGATGGATTCCCCACATCTTGGGTTTTTTGTCTTCTGCTTTGTTGGTTTGAGTGATTTTTAAAACCTGATGCCATGAAAAATATTTGGTTCTTGTACTTATGGAACCTTTGTTTCAGCTGTAAACTGAGGAGGTTATTCTTAGTAGTCTCTAATATATGCATTATTTCCTACATGTCTATATTCTGATTTGGCCCCAGGTTATTTATTGTGTTGCCATAGTTCTATACAACTTGGTTATAATTCTACTTCTATTATATATACTGGAGAGTTAAGGAAAAGGTACAATAAAGTTTGTAGCTCAAGACTGCTGGTTTAAATGTGAGAAATTTCCAGAAATTTTAGATCTACTCTTAGTTTAATTTACATTATTAAAAACTTGTCTAATAACTCTACCATATACCAATATTAAATAATTCAACTAAAAAGAAGAGAGGGTACTATAATTTTACTCAAACTATCTATTTGTAATAAGCCTTCTGGGATGCTGACTTTCTTTGCCTCTTCCTGCCTTTTCTTGGCTGTTCTTCTTTGCACTTTTCTTCTAAGGTGTTTCTGTTCCTCTTTCCCTCTTTTTATAGAAGACACATTCAGTTTTCTTTTTTGGCTATAGCTGTTGCTGACTCCCAAGTATGCCTTGGACAAATGTCATTTATTTCACCTCTAGTGCTCTATTTCTCCCCTTATATTATGTATTTTAACTAGAGGGATATCCTGTTGTTAAATGGTCATTAGAGACTGCTAAGTGGCTATGGTAGGTTGAAGATTTTGTGGACCCCAGAAAATCATGTCCTTAGGGTTAATCCATTCCTGTGTGTGTAAATCTATTATAGGCAGGGTCTTTGATTAGATTAAAAGCTTCAGATATAGGAAAAAGTAGCAGAGATAGACAAGAAACACCTAGAAGCTGAGAGGGAAGGCCCCAGGAGCCAGAAGCTGAAATCAGTGGAACACAGGAGTGGAGAGAAAGCCACTTTTGCCAGAAGCTAAAAGCAACATGTCCTGGAGGAGAGGAAAGAGACTAGCGGATGCCGCCATGTGTCAGATTTCCCACAGCAGAATCTCGAGGAGAAAGCAATGGAGCCTGGAGGAGAAGATAAAGACTGGCAGCTATGCCATTGTGTGCTGCCATGTGCCTAATTGACCACAGCTGCAGCTCAGGGAGAAGGCATCTCCTGATGAAGCCTTGATTTGGACATTTTTCTCTGCCTCAAAACTGCAAGCTTTTAAAGTAATAAATCCCCATTGTGAAAGCCAATCCATTTCTGTTGCTTTGGCAGCCTTTAGCAAACTAAAATAAAAATTGGTACTAGGAGAGTGGGGTGTGTGTGGCTATGCAAAACTGTTGGAATGGTTTTATAAATGGGTACAGGATAGATTTTTGAAGAATTATGAGATGCTTGATAGAAAAGGCCTAGATTGCTTTGAAGAGGCTATTGGAAGAAATGTTGATGCTAAAGATACTTGTGATGAGGACTTAGACAGAAATGATGAATGTGTCATTGCAAACTGGAAGGAAGATGATACTTGCTTTAAAGTGGCAGAGAACTTGGCAAAAATTGACTCCTGATGTTAAATGGAAGGCAGAATTTGAAAGTGATGAGCTTTAATATTTAGTGGAGGAGATTTCCAAACTAAATGTGGAAAATATGGTATGGCTTCTCCTTGCAGCTTATAGTAAAATGTGAGGAAGGGGATAAGCTGAGAACTGAACTGAACTCCTGGACATAAAGAAACCGGAAATTGTTGGCTTGGGAAATTCTGAGCTTCTGGAAAATGAGTTCCCAGAGAATAGTGCTCCATATGAGGATTAACTGAATATGGGACCAGCCAGTCATTTCAGTGTAAGTCCAGATTGGAAATGCAGTTATCCAGGAAGGATCAGTGAAAAGTCTTACTGTCTGACAGCTTGGGGCCCCTCTTTGCTGCATGCAAAACCAACAAGATTTTTGCAAGATCTGCAATGAATGGAACTACTGCCAGCCTGGACTAAAATGGACAGTAAAGACAGAGACTGAAGGAAAAATGACTTGAAAGGCAGTACCATGGAAGCTGAGGTCTGGACTGAATACATCTTGGGCCCTGAGAGCAAACCCACCCATGTGTGTAGAAGGGGTAAGTAGGCCTTGGAGCTCGGAGAGGACAGGCTTTTCTGCCCCATTGTTCAGGAAGAATGTTGCCACCCCAGGCTTCAGAGGGGATGGAGCATATTACCTGGGGATTGGAGAGAGTTTGGCTGCCACCCCTGTGTTATAAGGGGTTTGAACCTGTGCCCTGGAGATTGGGGAGAGTTTGGTCATTACACTAGTGTTTTCAGAGTGTGGGGCCTAGAGTTTGGTGGCTATCCTGATGCTTGGTGAGGGTGGAGCTGAGAGCATGGTCGCTGGGCAATCTCTTGGAAAGGGTGGGGCTGCCACTCCATCGGGCTCCAAGGAGAAGAAACCGTGGTTCTATAGTTGACTCTCAGACTTTGAAAACAAATGGAGTATACCCTTCAGGTCATTGGAAGTGTTTGGGACCTCTGACCCATATTTTCCTTCCAATTTCTCCCTATGGCAATTGGAACTTGTATTCTGTGACTGCCCTTCTTTGTATATTGGAAGCAGATAACTTGTTCTAGTTTCACAGGTCCATAGCCTGAGGGGAATTTTGCCCGAGGACCTGATTTTGATGAGATTTTTGTACTTAATACTGTTACTGAAATTAACACTTTTGAAATACTGTGATGGAATGACTAAGTTTACAATTCTGAGGCCATGAAAGTGTCCAGATCATGGCTTCATCAGGAGATTGCTCCAACCCC
>JAQZBX010054135.1:0-18716 GCA_029593785.1 Cabassous unicinctus | reverse complement strand
GGTGGGCGTCTTCCAGGGACCCGAGGGTGGCGGGAGCTGGTGGGAGCCTTCCAGGCATGGCGTCCCAGGTGTCCCCATTCTAGGCTCCTGTGAGAAAAGCCACAGTGCATGTAAACCATTGAATGTCTCTGCGAGCTCATCCAAAAGCGACTTCCTGCAACAGTGGCTGACAGTAGGCTTCTTTTTGTAAGGACAGCCCGACTTTAATACCTGCTGTTACAAAACTGCTTCCCTTCGCCAGTACACTCTTCACCTCCCACGTGGAGAAATGCTTAATATAGCATTGGTAATTTTTAAAAGGAAAAACTGGAGGCACAGGTGAAGGCTCTTTCTAACGGCAGCCACGCTTGGCACACCTCGGGCAGGCGTGGATTCCGCGTCATTTCCTTCAGAACAGGGGTCTTGTCAGGGCTGCGTCAGTCAGTCTCGCATACATGCTGGGCTCGTGGGGAAGGTTTTAAAAAGCTTCCACTGGTTTCGTACCAGGAAAAGTCTCTCTCACCGAATAACCCTTCTTTCTGGCGTTGCCTGCAAGCCTGGTCTTGGGTGCATTGTGGGGAGATGGTGCCTGACTTAGGTGGCATCCTTCTCCCTACCGGGCCGTGAGTGGGCGAGTCACACCCAATGCGCTACGGCCAGGAAGCGTGCTGTGGGCTGCCTCAGGGAGGTTACTTGAGTTTGGTTCGTTTTTGAGGGTCTGAGGAAAGCTGCTGGTTTGGGGGCTGGCAGGATGAGGAAATAACCCTAAGGCATATTCTTAAAGGAGCCCAAGCAAAGGGCTTCTCGCTTCCCCTCGTATCCCTTCCAGAACACGCGTGGCCTCGGCTTAAGAGGTACTTGGGCTTGACCCCCATTGCACGAGGTGCTTCTCGTGGTGAAATACTCTCTTCTGAGAAATGTTTTCCTTGAGTTTCGCAGCTTAAGTTTCACCCGTGTCAATTCCATTCCTTTCCCTAACTCTGCGCTTCCTTCTGGGTGTCACTGTAGTTAGCAAAACCTTCCCCTGTATGTTTGGCATGTGATGTTCAGAAAAACATGCATTTTTTTCTTTTCTCTTTCCTTGGTCAGGTTAAGGATATATTCAATCCAAGTATTCTCTTTCTTACAAGATGCGGTAGAGTAACTGAATCAATTTATTTGTTCAAAATTTCAAATCAGTTGCCCTTTTTAAAATGTTCTTTTTGATGTGTTTGTAATTTCTCAACTTAATAGTAGTTGAAAAATAAGTGTGTTGTTCATTCCTATTTAAAGTTTTAACAGGAGTACATTTGAATCACCTTTGTTCTTTTTTATAGCCCTTTAGAGTCCTAGGACTTTGGGATTTTGAGAACTATCTACACGATCATTAGCTAACTCAGTATCATTTGAGTCCATTTTAAAGTGTTAGTTATAGAAAATTGAGCATTTTGCATTCATAATACGAAAGTGAGAGGTGGAAACATTTTCCATGATTCTATATCTGTGTTCTGATACTTCTAGAAACACTGCTTCTGCTTTCGATTAGTACCGCCCATCAGGTGCCGGGTCCCGCTCCCTGATGGGTGGCCTCCGAGGCCGAGGGCTTGCCCGGTGCTGCCGGGCGCCTGCCGTGGCACTGGCCCTGCCAGGAGCTTGGCACCCTTCCCGGCACGGGCGCCACTGCCCCAAGCGCCTCTTGGAGCGCATGTGGCGCAGAGGAGAGCCAGCACTGCGGGGCAGTGTTTCCGACACGGTCCCTGGCTTGGAGTGGGCCGGGAAGCCCCCATAAATGCCGTTTTCTCTGAATGCCCCGTTCTAGGCATGATGTGTATGGGCAGCAGTACCCCGGCCAGGCACCCCCCGCGGCCCAGCCCCCCTACGGAGGCCACCAGCCTGGACTGTACCCACAGCAACCGGTGAGTGGGGGGGCTGCGCGTGCTCTGTCCCCGAGGCTGCATTGCAGCCCAGGCCTTCTGCAGGGGTGTGGGGAGTGTGGGGAGGCGCACTCGGGTGTGCTGGCTTCGTGCTGAACGCGCGTCCTAGGACTCTGAAGTCAGCAAACTAAAACGAGCCCTCGATCTGTGCTGCCTGAGACGGGTGTGCCACCGTCCTCAGCAGGCTGTCAGTCAAGCCCGCTGATCCTCGTAAAGAGCAAGACGCGAGTTCAGTGCGTTTGAATCTGTGTCTGGCGTGTGCTGATGTAGCAAAAGCCCCTTTCACACAGCAGCGTGAAAGTATGTTAAGAGGACGTGCCGAGAAAGCAGCCTAAAATGGCGGATGCTCCGCGTGCAAGTCAGGTGGCTTTTCAAAGTCAAGCGCACGGCAGGTTTGCGTGCGCCCCAGACGCGCTTGCCGCTCACTGGTGTTTAAGTGGGAGGGGCCTGCCCCCGCCTTGCTGTCGTCAGTCCTGATAGGAAAACTGCACTGCACGTTGTGGGTTTTCAGGCACCAAGGATTTTGTGGCTCCTGAACAACTTTTCGGGAGGCCTCTTGCAAAATAGAGGGTTTTTTTTCTTTTTAGATTTTTTTAACCACAGAGCAGTTCTCAGCATTTATTTAATTTTACCAGCACCTGTAGGTACGTGAGTTATACTGACCTTAGATGATTTTCGAGTACAGTGAAAGAAGACTTATGAAAGCCTTGGCGTGCCCGTCAGGCCAGGGAGTCCCGTGTCACCAGGAGGGCTCGGCGGCAGGCCCTGTGCCGGGGCAGGGCGGGCTCTCACCAGAGAATCAGACCTGGACGAGCAGAAGCCAGGGAGCGCCACCGGGCCAGCCAAGGAGTGCGTCCTACGTGGAGGCGGGCCTCGGAAACCCGGGTCCAGGAGCCTTTCGGGCTCGCCCCCGGCGTCCCCACTGCGTCTCCAGACCCAGGCCTGTGTTTGCTTGCATGGCAGGCACAGAGCAGCCATCCTGGACTGTAGCCCTGGAGAACGCCCTGGGAAAAGAGGGCTCCTTTTCCCACAGAAAGTTCCAAGTACATGAAAACAAACTTCTGAAGCTCTCTGCAAAGCACATGACACGGCATTATATAATACTGAAATATAGCACATAAATTGCTAGTGCTCGTTTATTATACGAGCTTCTTGTATTTGTTTTGAAATGAACGTTCCGCCAGGTAATAACTGTTTTGCCTCATTTAAGTGTGTGTGATTATACCTGTACGAGCACACTCCAGTGTGATTTGTCTTTGTGGCTTTCAGAATTACAAACGCCATATGGACGGCATGTATGGGCCTCCAGCCAAGCGCCACGAGGGGGACGTGTACAGCGTGCAGTACGGCAGCCAGCAGCAGGAGCTGTACGGCCAGTACGGGAGCGCCTACTCGGGGCCGGAGAGGAGGCCCGGGCAGGGCCAGTACGCCTACCCCTACAGCAGGGAGCGGGGGCAGGGCCCGGCCCAGATGCAGCCGCACGGCATGCCGCCCCAGCTGATGGGCGGCCCCGTGCAGGCATCCGCTGGCGAGGCGCCTCAGCAGAACATGTGGGCGGCGCGCAACGATATGCCGTACCCCTACCAGAACAGGCAGGGCCCCGGCGGCCCTGCCCAGGCCCCTCCCTACCCAGGCGTGAGCCGCACGGACGACATGCTGGTGCCTGACCAGAGGATGAATCACGAGAGCCAGTGGCCTTCCCACGTCAGCCAGCGCCAGCCTTACCTGTCGTCGCCAGCCTCCGTGCAGCCCATCCCGCGGCCGCCTCAGCCGCCCTACCAGACGCCCCCGTCACTGCCAAACCACATCTCCAGGGCGCCCAGCCCCGCGTCCTTCCAGCGCTCCCTGGAGAACCGGATGTCTCCAAGCAAGTCTCCCTTCCTGCCCTCCATGAAGATGCAGAAGGTCATGCCCACAGCACCCACGTCCCAGGCCACAGGGCCACCCCCCCAGCCACCTGCAGCTAGGAGGGAGGTCAGCTTCCCTCCAGGTTCAGTAGAAGCATCACAGCCAGTCTTGAAGCAAAGGCGGAAGATTACCTCAAAAGACATCGGTAAGCATCCCAACAAGTTTGTTCCCGAGAGGAGTTCATTTTAGATGTGGTCCTAACAGGCTCAAGGAAATGAAATCCTTATGACTACACACAATCAGGAGCAATAGTTGGAAGCCAGGAATCTGAATTAAGAAGAACTTTCAGAGAAGAGCTGGCATTTGAATGGTATTTTCAGGGATGCGTGCTATTCGTACGCGCGATTAGAGCTCCAGGTACGAGGTCAGGGAATCCCCAGTGATTAGAGACAGCCTTTGGGCTGAAAGGTTGACGTGAGGCGGGGGCGCTGTTGGGTGACCTGAGGAGGTCTGGAGGCAGTGAGTTTCCCGAGGAGAAGTGGGGCGCTCCGTGCGGCACACCTAGACGAGGGCAAGGAGCCAGGTGAATGGCTTTCAGGTGTGTTGTAAGAAAGGTGTTTTTTTCAAAAATCTCAGAATCAACTGACTCAAAGCCACTTAACATATTAAAAATGTTTTCAATGCTTGGACATAATTTATAACTAAAGTTGGAATGTACAGACAGATACTGAGCCCCACGTTTTATATAGAGATAAATATACGTAAAATATGTAGGTACATTTATGCACGTGTCTGTGTGTTTATGTATTTTTATAGATAAATCAATTTAAAGATTTTTTTTAAGTTAGTGTGTGATGAGCCAGTATTTGTCTTCAGGCTAGGCAAATTGATGTTCCTTATTTTAAAAATAAAGTTTGACTTTTTTATTATAAAAGTAATATGTACCTATCTTAAAAAAAACCTTTGAAAAATGGATACGGTGCAGGTGGACGCCCCTGTGGCACTTGGCCCGCAGCCTATTGCCATGGTGCTCTGGCACGCTCCTGCCCCGCCCAGCCCAGGCTTACGCCACACACTGCTTCCCGAGACATGGTCCACTGAAAAGCCAGGCGCATAGTGGCTTTACTTTCCAGGCCAGGTCTTACCACAAATCCTAAATACTTGTTACCTAATCATTCTGTTTTCCTTAGGTAGTAGGACAAAGGGGGATGGGGGAGCCACAGCCCTCCTAGACCCACTCCTCACCTCTGACCAGGCCTTGAGGCAGCTGGGCCGTCCGCTGCTGGTACTTCTCAGCGTGATGTCGTGGGGCGAGCGGCACAGAGGGAAGGAGAGTTCACGCCTGAGGCTTCTGTCCTGGCACGTGCCAGCCTTCTGAACACGCCCCCTGAGCCGTTGTGGATGGAGGTGGCAAAAGAAGGCCAGACCCCTTCTTACTCTGACTCGGTCGTTAAAAGCTCTGTTGCATCGCTACAGACCTGACTAGGAGAAAGGGCCCCTCTCGTGTTTAGCCAACAAGGCAAACAATCTTCAGTTTTTAGTGCAGCTTATCACCTCCATTAAAAGCCTGTACGTGGGCATGCGCAGCTGTCCCTCAGAGCAGTTGTCTAAAGCCAGCACGTGACTTAATTCAGCACGCCTCTTCTTCCTTGTTTTGTGTTCTTACATGCCTAGAGTTAAAAACAGTTCTATCCTTGCTTCTCTCCTCTGTTTTTAGTAACTCCTGAGGCGTGGCGTGTGATGATGTCACTAAAATCAGGCCTTTTAGCTGAGAGCACTTGGGCGCTGGACACGATTAATATTCTCCTCTATGACGACAGCACTGTGGCTACGTTCAATCTCTCCCAGGTAAGTGCCCGATTTGACGTTGAAAGGTGAAGTAGCACGTAATGCTCGAATGCACGCCTAATTGTCCCTGGCGGAGCTAACCTTCCTGATCGTCGTTGTCATAAACCAACATTTGTTGATGTGTAGTTGTCAGGGAATTTAGTCCAGGATGATACTGTCTTTAGAACATACCCTCACACGTAGATTTCTCCTGAGAAAACAGCGACCTTGTGTATGTGTGGGGAGTGGGTGATGGTAGTAAAGTTAAATTCTTGTTTTGTAATGAGCAGGCGCAGGCCACTGGTTGCTGCTCAGAGAGTGTCCTAAAGCTCTGTCTGCAGCAGTGCCGGTGCAGGGGCAGACCTGGCATCTTGCTTGAAATGGGAAAGAAAGTTTAAGTTAAAATGCGTAACGTTTATAGACGTGGAGAGAATGGTGTAATGAGCCCCCATGTGCCCGTCATTCAGCTAAAATGGTTATCAATTAAGAGCCAAGCTTTTTTTTTTTTTTTTTTTTTTGGTCTGTTCCCCTACTCGTTTCTGCCTCTTTCTAGATTATTTTGAAGCCATCATTAAAAAGCTTGCTTACTGTTACTGCTGGTTAATGAGCTTAAAACCATCTTTTGTTCAGAGCTAGGTCTAAAGTAGCTCCCAGCATAATAGCTGGAAGAGAGGAGGAGAACTGAAGCTTAGGAAAAATGCCAGAGTCAACTGGCCACAGACTTTTAAAGAGAGATTTGGAAGCAAAAATGAGAGCAGGTGACTTCCCCTAGTGTGTGACCGCCTCCCTGCTTGGGGGGAAGCGGAGACGTCTCGTTTTCTGGCTTCTGCTGGAATACAGCCAAAGTCTTCTGTCCTCTCCCTTCCCTCATTTAAGTCCTCACGCTGCACCCGAGAGGCAGATCTGCAGGTGATAGGAAGTGTGTTCATAAGAGCAGTTAGCTTTCATCCTTATCCTAGGTCAGCTGTGGCTGGTCACGCATTTTCATAACCAAAATTGCTGTATCAACTTTGGGGAAAAAAGTAAACTTTAAAACACACACACCTCTAAACCTCCATTTGAAAAACTGTGCCCTCAATATCCTGAAAACGAGTACTTTCTAGTTAGCACTTGGGTCTCTTCTTCTTAAAGATTGTTTCTGGCTGGTCTCTGAAACATCGATCCTCAAAGAATCCTTTTATCATTCACTTATCCTGACTGCTCTCGACGTGTGGTTGTGTGGTGGGGAAGGAGGTGGGCAGTTGCTGATGGCGGAATGTATTGCTTTTTTCCTTGATCCAAGCCTTTGCTTGAGGGAAACAAAACCCGATCCCTAGGCAGTGTCCTCTCAGTAGCTTTTGTCTTTTGTCTAGAGTTGTGAATAACTTAAATGTAAACAAAATTGCATTCTAAGAAACATTCTAATTCATTTATCAGGGCCTAAATTGATTTGTTTTGAATTTTCAGTGTTTATGAGCTCTACTACATTGCTGAAATCGTCTTCTCTAAAAGATGTGTGAAGAAAATAAATTAGGGTAACCTACGGCACCTGAGACAAAAATAGCCATAAACTCCAAAGAATAATAACCATAGCAATCTAGGTAGGCACGTCTCAGGCCAGCAGTAGAAGAGAACAGGGACCACTTTCGGTGAATGGGCCTATAAAACTCACGTTCCCACTCCTGAAATAAGAGCTCAGTCACGGATAACGTTAAAAATATAAAAATGAAGTTTTCATATTGGTAGTGTAGGAAAGTAAGCAGCAAGTAAGAAAGTGGCGGATGTTGGTGAAGTCAGCGATGCAAAATGCAGGAGCTCTGTCCTAAACACTGTGTGCTTGATCTTTCTCACGTGGCCACGAAGGTGGGAAGACGTGGGCCTGTCGGTCGTGTTTGTTACGTGGCCTGATACCTGTTGTTCTTCTCTTTCCTCTAGTTGTCTGGATTTCTTGAACTTTTAGTGGAGTACTTTAGAAAATGCCTGATTGACATTTTTGGAATCCTCATGGAATACGAGGTGGGAGACCCCAGCCAAAAAGCTCTTGACCACAATGCAGTGAAAAGAGAGGACAGCCCGTCCTTGGCCGACGATCCTGGGAAAGAGGAGGAAGATGCCGGATGTGTCGAGGACGAGGACGACGAGGAGGACGAGGAGGAGGATGACGATGAAAAGGCAGACGCCGATGCCAAGGGCGGCGTGGCTCGCCCCCCTCCTGAGGCCAGCGCGGACCCAAAGGAGAAGCCCAAGCAGGCGAGCAAGTTTGACAAGCTGCCAGTCAAGGTCGTCAAGAAGAGCAAGCTGTTCGTCGTCGACCGCTCCAACCGGCTGGGTCGCGTCCAGGAGTTCAGCAGTGGACTTCTCCACTGGCAGCTTGGCGGGGGCGACACAACGGAGCACATTCAGACTCACTTCGAGAGCAAGACGGAGATTCCTCCCCGCAGACGCCCCCTGCCCCCTCTGAGCTCCACGGGCAGAACGAAGGGGCAGGAAGGCAGAGGCGATTTGGAAGAGCAGCAGGAGAGAAGCATCGCGGCCACCATCGACGACGTCCTGAGCGCCCGGCCGGGGGCCCTGCCCGAGGATGCACACCCTGGCCCCCAGCCCGACAGCGGCAAGTTCCCCCTGGGCATCCATCAGGCCAAAAGCCACCGAAACCTCAGGCTGCTGGAGGATGAGCCGAGGAGCCGCGACGAGACCCCCCTCTGCACCATTGCGCACTGGCAGGATTCCCTGGCCAAGCGCTGCATCTGTGTGTCCAACATTGTCCGTAGCTTGTCCTTCGTGCCTGGCAATGACGCCGAGATGTCCAAACACCCAGGCTTGGTGCTGATCCTGGGGAAGCTGATCCTTCTCCACCACGAGCATCCGGAGAGGAAGCGGGCCCCGCAGACATACGAGAAGGAGGAGGCAGAGGACAAGGGGGTGGCCTGCAGCAGGGACGAGTGGTGGTGGGATTGCCTCGAGGTGCTGCGTGACAATACCTTGGTCACGCTGGCCAACATCTCCGGGCAGCTGGACTTGTCCGCCTACACGGAGAGCATCTGCTTGCCGGTTCTGGATGGCCTGCTGCACTGGATGGTGTGCCCGTCGGCCGAGGCACAGGACCCCTTTCCAACCGTGGGGCCCAACTCTGTGCTGTCACCGCAGAGACTCGTGCTGGAGACCCTGTGTAAGCTCAGTATCCAGGACAACAACGTGGACCTCATCTTGGCCACACCGCCGTTTAGCCGTCAGGAGAAATTCTATGCTACGCTAGTTAGGTACGTTGGGGATCGCAAAAACCCGGTCTGTCGAGAAATGTCCATGGCGCTTTTATCGAACCTTGCCCAGGGGGACGCCCTGGCGGCCAGGGCGATCGCCGTGCAGAAAGGAAGCATTGGGAACTTGATAAGCTTCCTGGAGGACGGGGTCACCATGGCCCAGTATCAGCAGAGCCAGCACCACCTCATGCACGTGCAGCCCCCTCCTCTGGAGCCGCCAAGCGTGGACATGATGTGCAGGGCGGCCAAGGCTCTGCTGGCCATGGCCAGAGTGGACGAAAACCGCTCCGAGTTCCTCTTGCATGAGGGCCGGTTGCTGGACATCTCGATATCGGCCGTCCTGAGCTCCCTGGTGGCCTCTGTGGTCTGCGATGTACTGTTTCAGATCGGGCAGTTATGACATACGTGAGAGGCACGTGTGCGTGAAGACTAGAGGCCCACAGAACTGCTTTCTGTTCTCGTTTACCCAGTGTAGGAAGAAGGAAGAGAAAGTCTTTGCTCCTCTGCCCCGTTCACTATTTACCAATTGGGAATTAAAGAAATAATTAATTCGAACAGTTACGAAATCAATATTTGCTGTCTGTGTGTATAAGTACATCCCTTTGTTGTTGTTGTTTTAATTTTGTTTTGCTTTGTTTTTTAACCAAAGTTGCTGTCTAGTGCATTCAAAGGTCACCCTTTTGTTTTTCATAGATTTTCTTTTTAATGTTCTTTTCCATGTTGTATTACATTGGGGGGGAGGGCAGGAAGCAAATTGACTACAAAAAAAGTTACAGCAAAACACGTTAAGATGGGAAGATTTCACCAGACTGAGGCAAACAGGTGAAAAATTACCGATTTCCTATGAGTTTCATTTTTTTTTCAGATAAGGAAAAACCCTGTGTCCCATCACCCAAAGCTCTGTGCAATAGCAGCGTGTAGAGAGAAAGGACAGGGCTCCGGGAGGCGTGTCGGCAGGCGGCCGGGCCGCGCAGCGCGGCTGGCTCCCACGGGAAGTGGGCTCCTTGGGCTGCAGCGCAGCGGCGCCTCTCAAGTCAGGCTGAAGTCCCGCTGGCAGCCGGCAGCGCGGCGGCGTCCTCACCACCACTGCCTGTCCGCGGCCTCGTCTGACCTTCCACGTGACACTTCTTCACAATTCCTTTCATTGTTTTTTAAATATTTTTTTTACTGCCTATGGGCTGTGATGTATATAGAAGTTGTACATTAAACATACCCTCATTTTTTTCTTTTCTTTTTTTTTTTAGTACAAAGTTTTTAGTTTCTTTTTCATGATGTGGTAACTACAAAGTGACGGTAGATTTAAATAATTTTTTATTTTTATTTTATATATTTTTTCATTAGGGCCATATCTCGAAAAAAAGAAAAAATACAAAAAACAAAAAGAAACAAAAAAAAAATGACAAAAAAAAGAGGGTAATGTACAAGTTTCTGTATGTATAAAGTCATGCTCTATTTCGGGAGAGCAGCTGATCACAATTTGCTTCATAAATCAAGGTGTGGAAATGGTTGCATATGGCTTGGTTTAGAAAATGGTTACCAGTACAGACAAAAAAAGAAAAAATACAACTAAAGAAAGAAATACAACTTCAAAGATTTTTCAGTGATGAGAATCCACATTTGTATTTCAAAATAATGTAGTTTAAAAAAAGAAAAGAAAAAAAAACTTGATGTAAATTCCTCCTTTTCCTCTGGCTTAATGGATATCATTTATTCAGTATAAAATCTTTATATGTTCCACATATTAAGAATAAATGTACATTAAATCTTGTTAAGTACTGTGATGGGTGTTCTTGAATACTGTCCTAGATTTCTCCAGGTGGTTCCTTGGTGGCCAAGTTATTGACAGAAGTTGGCTCAGAGTCCCTCATCCTAAAACCCAAAGGTCAGAAGGGACCTTTCGAGGTTACCTACTTTAGCGTGGGGAGCGACAGCTTGAGTTTCTCAAATTACTTAGCTAATTAGCCTGTCTTTGAAGCAATTAACTGCAGGGACCTGGAGGCCTGGCCCTCCCGGCTGCTGTGGGAGGCGGCTGCAGCCCGGCTGAGGTGTGGGCGCCTCCTGGCCTGGACGCGCGCCTCCCTGCCTTCTGCTAAGCCCATCTGGGTCAGAGGTCATCCCCCCACGTCCTTCTGTGTGCCTCAGTTTGTGCTGGGTTGACTCTGCTGTGTGTAATACTGTGCAATGTTAAGAGGAGAGTGCCCCGTTGTATGTGGTGTACACGTGCCAGGTGGTTATTTCAGGGCATCCCAGTATCCCCATATTCCTTCCCGCCTGGTGCGCAGTAGCTTCTGATCGGAACGGCCTCCTCCTGGGTCACCGACTGTTGCTGTGTGACAATCGATTTCCTTGAAACTGCCTCACGGTGCTGGTGGACAGCCATCTCTTCCCCCACCCCACCCATCACGGCAGGCTCGAGAATCAGCAGTCCTGGCATACCTACTGTCTTTGTGCCATTACTCACGGCAATATGTGGACGAGTTAGGAGAGAACACGCAGCTGTGATCAGAGTGAAACGTGGCTCGAGTCACAAGAAAAAAATATTTTTTTCTGCCAGCAGTCGCATCATCTATTGACTCCCACATTACTTATTCCAACAGTCTTCTTACATAACAATACAGCCAAATATATGTTGAATTAAAAACCCATTTATAATCCTGCTTTAAATACAGCTGATTCTTAAGAACAGATTTTACTGCTCCAGACTTAAAATGTGGGTACTTGTAGGAGGGAATAAAATATTCTAATTTCTCTCCTACAGAATATGAATAAAAGGTGTATACAAACTCTGAAGTTAATATCCTAATTTTTTTTTTGACAATCAAAAGTAAAACCATTACAAAAGACTATTATTGTCATGGTTTGAGTTGACAATTGAGCAACAAGTTTTTATGGACTGATAGCACAGTCCCTAATAACCCGGGAAGGTGGCATCTTTCTCCATTCTCACCCCAGGACCAAACCTTACTGGAGCCCCTGAAGACTCACAGCCTGCCTGCAAACTGAGTTCCTGCTCTGTCCTAAAAATAGGGTTTTCCACTCCGAGGCTTTTCCGTAATTTGCAGGATGCCCATACTTTAAATATGTACGAAAAAAAAGATGCAAAAACAGTTTAGTATTTTGGAATGGTGATATAAAGTCAAGTCTGTTGGCATTTGAGTGATTTTTTACATGTCACATAAGAGATGGTATTGGTGGTATCTGTTCAAAAATAGCTGTTGAAGATGCTTTCTTTGAGGCTGAGACTGATAGACTCAGCCCGTGGATGAGTGCAGTAAGCTTTCTTTCCTACGCTTTAATAGGCAGTGGTTTTTAGGAAGGGGTAGGGCAGGCTTAGGAGGCAGTGTAAACGACTACCTTTCCTGTGAAGAGGCAGTCCTTGCCCTGAAATCGGTCCATTTAAAAGCTGCTGGAAATCCTTCATTTCCCATCTGACCAAGCGTGCCAAGACCCGTATCTGTTCTGCAGGGAAGTATTACAGATGAGCCAAAGGGGCCTCCCAACAGCCCCTCCTTACTGAGCCTTGTCTACCCTCCTTTTCTGGGGAGCCGAGCCCGGCTGTCTGGCGCCCGCTCCCACCCGCCCTGCACCCCGCATCCGCCTGAGCCCTCGGCCCAAGAGCACACGTGGAGCCTCGGTTCTGGCCCGCCCGACTTCCCTGTGCTGTCCTAGGAGAACCTCGAAGTCAGCCTCCGCGGCGCGGTCACTCAAGCTCTCAAAGCCTTTAGTGGACGTCTCTGCTGGTACGTGATCGCTAAGGCACCCCACGAGTCCTTCATCCCGCAGCGGCGGCGAGCATGCACCGCGGGCCCTGGGGGCTCGGTGGGCAGTCAGCACGCAGAGGCCCCATTTCAGCCCAATCCAGGCTCCTCTGCCTTCCAAATGCACTGAAACTGTACGTTTTGCTCGATACGGAATAAAGCACAGCCCCCCACGGCTGGGACTCGGGGTATGGCCAGGAGTGCTGAGGCCTGCAGACGAGAGCGCAGTCATTGAGTATCGCCACGGCGTGGCCTGCAGCGTGTCTGCTCTGTAACCCCCTCGGAGGACGCCTGGCGGCCCCTTCCAGCCCTCCCCTGCCCCGTTCACGGGGGCACCGATGAGTTCAGACGTGCAGGGGAAAGGACAGCAGCCCAGGGCGCCATGATGAGTCCGTGGCAACGCAGGAGGTGGCCACATCCCGCAAGCCTTCAGCCGTGGCCCGTGGCCATCCTCGGTCCCCGTCGCTCGAGTCCAGCCGCTCGGGTCCAGGCCTGGTCCGAGTCACGCAGTCCCCTGAAGTGCCAAAGTCTAATTGCCAAACTGGGCCACGCGGAGTTTTAAACACGGAGCCTGGAGACCAGCTCGTGAGTCCAGAGAGCACGAGGCTGCCTTTCTACTTCCTGAATCTGATTTCAGGGGCTTTGAAGTTCTAGCCCAGCTTTTTCCAAGTGTGTTCTAAGAAACAGAGAACTCAAGAAAAAAAAATCTCCGTTCATGTTCTCCTGGTGGTCAGCAACCACTTTACCACATGAGCCTCCAAAATCCTGCAGAAAGCAAACCTGTTTACTCCAAACACTGCCCGACTTCGCCTTGGAACCTTCTTTGGTTTCAGAGCCTGTAAGTGCGCCCCCGAGTTTGGGGGATACCTGCCTGCTTTTCTGCTGAATGCCCGTCGCCGACCCACAGCAGAAGCTGACTTCCCGGGGGACGGCGCGGGGTCCTCTCGCCTGCTGTGCCATGGACCCCGGTTTCCTCCTGTGACTCGGGCAGCAGCTGCCTCACCAGATGGGTGAGGAGCAATTCCAGTGACTTCTGCAAAGGCCTCTCAAGCTGAGTGCTCATAGGCAGTCATCCTAGAGGGCACGTGTGGGCAACATATCCTTTGGGGAGCGTCTTAACGAGCATTTCTCAGGGCTTTAAAGCAAAGACCTAAGGGAATATCGAGACATTTCCATAACCAGTTGCTAGGCCTCTGTCTGATGCTTTTTCTTTGCTTTTCTTTGAGTGGAACCAGTAAAGTGTCTGTCTGCGGTGGCCCTGTGTGCAGGGCGAGGCTGGCTCTGCCTGTTTCACCTGTGGAGCCTCAGCTTGCGTGTTGGACAGCGAGAGGCCCCCAACTGGGCTCAGACCCAGGTGATGCAGGTCTCTGGAACCCAGCCAGGTGCTGTGAACTCGCTGCCCTGCCCTTCCAAAACAGGCTGGCCAGGGGCAGCTTTCAGGGCCGGTCTTGGCGCTTAGCTGGAGAAGAGCCATTTCCTAGGCGCAGCAGTGGTGGAATTCAGTGTAAATGCATTCATTTCCGTGTAAACTAAGGTCAGGGAAATAAAAAGCTTGAGCTTTGATCTTCTGTACAAGTGTGTGTTTAGTGGGCCCAGGATCTGTCTATTCCACAAGTTACCGATTTTGCCAATGAATTAAACGTGAACCTGGACTCAAGTGAAGACATCCTGGGCCAAACAAAGCCGCGCTCCACGCCACCAGCATTTATAGCTCTGCTTCCTGCTCAGTGGTGACCATTTTGCAGGTGGGTGTTTTTTGCACTTGAAGGAATCTCATAGCTATTAGCTGTTCTTTGCAGAAACCTTGTGGTAGAACATTTTCACACCCATCTTCCAAAAATTTAACAGAAGCATAGTAATGTGCCATATTGGGACCTTCCCAAGAACGTGTATGTGCATCAGAAAAACGTCGACTGTCCACAAAACCCGAGAAGACTGTGGGTTTCGAAGCAGAAGCCATTATGCACATTGGCCTCAGCTTAGAAGGGCAAAGAAGGGTCTTCTGGAGCACCTCGTCAGAGGCCGCCTCGGCCTTCGTGCCTCGGCGAGGAGGACCGCCGCGAGCCCCCTCTGCAGGCTGTGTGGCCTCATCAGCTCCTTGGGCCTCCTTACTCCCAGGCTGCAGGTTGGTGGGAGCTGCCAGGGGCAACTCACTTGGGTGTACCCCATATTTGAGTCACTGCTGGACCAAGGACCACGAAACTTTCCTTTGGAGTTTCAATTTCTTCCAGAAGTTCTTGGGTCCCGTGGGCCTTCCCAGATGACACTTTATGAGGAGGTAGCATCCCACTCCCAGCATTAACCAAACACTAGCTACCTTTTACACCAAGAGCCCCAGTCCTCAGGCAGATGTGGACTTGGGGGCTCCTAGAACGTTCTGTCTAACAAACGACCTCTGGAGTTCCTGAAGGACAGCACGCTGGGTTTAGATTTCATAATATTTTCTCTCCTGTTTGACGCCTCAGCTACCTTCTGTGACTCAAAATCGGACACCTGAGGAACGAAAAGTGACCAGGGGCATCCAGGGTCCCCAGAGGCTCGTGCTTGGCCCATGACTTTGAAAATGCTGGTCTAACACCAGAGCAAGTCTCAAGGCGAACGGCTTGATAAAAAAGGACTTTCCCGTGAGCGTAATGCTCGTTTTGTCGGTTCAGCGTGTTGGTCACCAAATGGCGTGAACATATGGCCCGTCCTCCTCTTGGCCCTAAGATCCGAAGCCACGGTTTGTATCGGGACGAGCTCCAATTCCAAAGGGAGCCGAGGGAGGAGGCTTGCCTCGGCCAACCTCTTATGTGCAGTCCCCCCTCCCCACATGCGATGCCTGCGTGGTGGTTAGCAGAAGACCAGAGTGCGTCTGCAGAAAAAATCTGCTTTTGTTAATTTGTGGAGTTTCATCTCGGTGGGCCTTGTTTTGAAAAATTAAATTTGATGTATCAGTTTGGGGCCTCAAAAGACTGAACAATCAAATCTTGGTGTGGACTGGCCTCTTCCCACCCACTCGGGATCTGCCTGTGCGCCATTGTTACGTGGTGGGGCAAGGAAGGGCCTGTAAATGGCAGTCGCTGTGTGATGTGTGTGGGGAACTGGACTTCTCTTCTGGAGGACCATCACCTTGACTCCTCTTACGTGCTTCCCTGTGGAAGCAGAGGTGAGAAGTCTGTACTTCCTGTTTTCTTGGAAGCGTGCCTGCAACCCGGCTCTGGCGGAGCCTCCTGGGGGCTTCCAGGCCTTGCATCATCCCTTGGAGCCACCGGCACCCTCCTCCCTCCAACCAGCTCCCCAGGACAGCTTGCTCGGACCCGCGGGAGCAGGGGAGGGCTGTCCTGGCCCCGCTGGCCCATGTGGACTTCCAGGGAGCTGGGTGCTCCCGCTGCCGCCCAAGGGGCCAGTGCAGAGCGTCACCCACCTGCCACCTCCGTGTCTTTCCCTTCAGCTCCACAGAGTGGACAGGCCTGAGGCTGCGACGAGCACGTCATGGACGCCACCTGCATGCAGCTCATTGTCTAGAAACCACTAGAGAGCAGCACCTCGTGGGCCACGGCGCAGGGAAGAGCTCTGATGTGATGAGGCGCGGAGATGGCAAGGAGGGCCCCCAGCCCAGTGAGCAGGGCGCAACCCAGGAAGGCTTCCTGCAGGAGTCGACCTGGGTGGGAATGAGGCTGAGCAAAGGAGAAGGCCTCCTTCCCAGGCTGAGGCCCCTCCTGTGGGAGAGTCGTGAACGATCCCTGGGCATTCCGGAACCAAAGTAAAACCAAAACAGTGGCACTGCCGAGTTTCAAGTGGGACACGAAAGAGGAGACTTGAAAGGTAAATGAGGACAAGACGACGACGAGCCTTGCGTGTCCTGCTGAGAGACGTGGCACTGAGCTACCAGAGGGTCGAAGCTTGGGGCCACGGGACGAACTCCTCCTTGTGAAAGACGTGGGGATCAGAGGGTGAAACTGGAGGCTGCAGCCATCGGGGTCCACGGCGTCCAAGGCGGGCTGGGGGCTGGAGGAGGGCAACCTCTGCAAGATAGCCCCTGCCCCAGGGGCCTGTGGGGGGCTCAGTGGCAGCGTGGACAGAGGCGGCGAGGGGGAAGGCAGGGCCTGGCGCTCGTCGCGCCGAGCAGGCAGATCTGAGGGGGGCACAGTTTTGGGGGCCACGACAGACCGCCTCAGGTAGGGAGACCACTGGCCCCGAGATGCCCACGTCCTGGACCCCGGACCCCGTGAATGTGTTAGGGGGCACGGGGGCAGCGAGGGTGGCTGGCCACGGCGCCCCCAGGTGCAGGTCCAGGGGGTAAGGTGGAAGAGGGGGATGTGACCCTGGAAGAGGGCCAGGGCTGCGCCCCTGGGTTTGCAGGTGGACCACGAGCTGGGGGGGCGGGAAGAGCCAGGGAGAGCCTGGACTCTGCCAGGCTGTGCCTGCTGGACCTGCTGCCTGCCCTTTGCTCCCGCAGCCGGAGAAAGGAAGGCGGGGACTCGCTGAGTCCGGGGCACCCGGGAACATCTGGGGGGCACTAGGCAGCAGAAGCCAGCACCCGCTGCCTCAGGGCACCGTACGTGAGTGCGCAGACCAGGGGGCTGGAGACCACACGCAGCAGGCGGCCTCGAGTGCAGGAGGGCCAGAGTGGGAGGCTGAGCGCCAGTGGGCGCGGAGGCGGGGGCACGGCTCCTTTAAGGCACTCCTGAGGAAAAGGAGCTTGGGGGCCACGGTTCTGGCCTGGGGCTCCCAAGCACGTAGCTTATTAGTGTAGTTCAGGGAAGTCCCGCACGATCGGCAGTTTGCTCAAAAAACGGCTCAGGAGAATCTCAGCTCTTCTCACGCATGAAAAAAGAGCGCATTTTACTCTTCAGAAAGTATTGCCTTGGTGAGTGTAAGTGGAGGCAGTCGGCCACACCCCCAGGGCTCTGCGCCTTCCTAAGGTCACACTGCCGGGGCTAGGTGACAGTGCGGCCCTCCCTCCCCGGCACGGCCCCCCACCACAGCGCTGCTCTGAGTTCAGGCTCGCGAGGCCTCGTGCAGGGCCCCTAGCCTGGGAACAGGCGGGGGGCTGCTTTTGGACCCCCGCTGCCGTGAGGCTGGAGGCTTGGCCCAAGCCCCGCTGCGTGTGGGCCGACAAGGCCTCTGCCCGCAGGCCGCCCCTGGGCCCCCAGACCCCAGCGGGGCCCGCCCCCGGGGCCTCGGGATCTCGGCGTCCAGAGCTGGCGCCGGGGCGGCGGGCGAAGGCCCCTCGCCAAGGCCGGGCCCCGAGGCGGCCTCTTCCTCCTCAGGTCTCTCCTGCCCGCCTCTCACCCGCTTTTCCAGGCTGCTGGAACATTCCCAGGTAAGCACCTCAGGTTCACAGGGCCCTCGCTTCCCCGGGGTGCCCCACCACCCCGTCAGCTGTTAAAAGAGCTCAAGAGATTTCCTCTTCATAGATGCACTTGAATCCCAAGTTTCCCCGAGATGGCTCTAAAAAATCAGCCTTGTTATTCATAAAGTTCATCTTTTCATATTCTCTTCCGACTACTCAGGATTTCTCGAGTTATTGGTTTGTTTTTTTGGTGATACTCAGTATGTCGCTCACTGCTTCTGTTGCACTAAAATAATAAGTAATTATGTTTTACTTCTGAAAACAAAAATGTTAAAAGATCTCAGGTGATTTTCTTTTCATAGATGCAATTCAATCCCAAGTTTCCCTGAGAATATAATATAAAGTTTTCTGCTATTTCTTGGAGAAAATAAGCTTCACAGGGAAATATTTTCTGTAATTCTTCTCATGAGACCCTGACTTTAGTTTCTGAATCTTTCCATATGTTCCATTATTTTTCTCTTTTACTTTTTATTTTTGGAGATCGGGTAAGCACCTGCTGAAATATTTCAGTTTCACTCAAAGGGGTCGAGAGGAAACGCCAGGTTTTGTGTCCTTTGGTTTCTTTCCCTGGAGGCTGCGGACACAAAGCGTGGGGTGGAAGCAGCTCGGCAGCGGGGGCTCGAGGGCGAGACCCGCTCAGCGCCCCTGAGCTCAGGGCCTGCAGCTACCGCTTCTCGGGGAGGGCTTCGTCTCCACGGGAGCCAGAGGCAGCGCCCCGCGTGTGCATGTGTGCACGTGTATGGGTGTGTGCATGGGTGTGTGGGTGTGCATAGATGCGTGTGTGCATATGGGTGTGTGCGTGGGTGTGTGGGGT
>JAQZBX010054134.1:0-18728 GCA_029593785.1 Cabassous unicinctus | reverse complement strand
TTGCCAAGTCCACTCAATTTGGAAAGAATAGTATCTTCAACAAATGGTTCTGGGAAAACTGCATATCCATATGCAAAAGAATGAAGGTGAAACCCAACTTCACACCATATACAAAAATTAACTCAAAATGGGTCAAAGTTCTAAATTTAATAATCAGGATTATAATACTCCTAGAAGAAAACTTGGGGAAGAATTTTCAGGACTTTGTGTTAGGCAACGGTTTCTTAATAGTTTACACCAAAAGCACGAGCAACAAAAGAAAAAATAGTTGAATAGGACTTCACCAAAATATAAAAACTTTGTGCACCAAAGGATTTCATCACAAAAGCAAAAAGGCAATCCATAGAATGGGAGAAATTCCATTCTATGGAAGCAAAAAGGCAATCCATAGAATGGAATCCACATTTCCAATAAGAGTTTAATATCCAGAATTTTAAAAAAGTCATACAACTCAACACGAAAAGACAACCCAGTTTTTAAAAATGGGCAAAATACTTGAATAGACATTTTCCAAAGAAAGATATACAAATGGCCAAAAAACAGATGAAACAATACTCAATTTCATCAACCATTAGGGAAATGCAAGTCAAAACTACTGTGAGATACTATTTCACACCCACTAAAATGGCTACTATTAAAAAATGGAAAATAAAAAAATGTTGGATATGTGGTGAAAAAGGAACACTTGTTTATCATTGGTGGAAATGTACAATGGTGCAGCCATTGTTGAAGACAGTTTGGCAGTTCCTCAGATAGTCAAGTATAGAATTACCATATGACCTGGCAATCCTACTTCTAGGTATATACCCAAAAGAATTGAAATCAAGGACTCAAACAGATATTTGCATATCGATGTTCATAGCAGTACTATTCACAATTGCCAAAAGATGGAAGCAACCCAAGTCCATCAACAGATGAATGGATAAACAAAATGTGGTATAGACACACAGTGGAATATTTTCAGCTGTAAAAAGAATTAAATTCTGCCACATGTGACAACATGGATGAACCTTGAAGACTCATGTTGAGTAAAATATGCCAGACACAAAATAACAAATATTGTATGATCTCAGTCATATAAAATAATTAAAATAAGCAAATTCAAAGCCAGAAGTTTGAATACAGGTTACTAGGTGAGGATAGGGTATGTGGAATTGATTCTTAGTTGTTACAGTTTCTATTTGGGGTGATGGAAAGGTTTTGGTGATGGATGGTGGCGATACAACATTGTAAATGTAATTACCACTGAATTATATTTGAATGGGTTTAAAGGAGGAAATTTTAGGTTGTTTTTATGTTACTAGAACAAAAATTTAAAAAAAAAAAACTATAGTCCATAATATAAACTATGGACTATAGTTAATAGTCTAAATATCATAATAGTTTCATCAATTTTTAACAAAGGTATCACACTAATGCAAAGTTTTAATAAATAGCGAAAACTTATGGGGGGTATATGGGAACTCTGTATTTCGTATGATTTTTCCGTAAACCTACAACTTTTCAAATTAAAAAAAAAGCAAGCCAAAAAAAAAAAAAGCCTTATGGCTCACTATTTGGTCTATTTAGCAAAGTCCCACATGCATTCAAAAAATGTGAACTAGGCAGTTTTTGGGTTTAGAATTCTACAAATATCAGTAAGTTATATTTGAAAACCTGGATTGCTCAAGTCTTCTATCTATCCTTATTTTAATCTGACTTTTTGTCAGTAGTTGGAGCTTGTATTAGTAAGGGTTCTCCAGAGAAACAGAAATAACTTATATTGTAAATATTTTGACAGGTATTATAGCAATTGGCACATATGAATGACAGTGGGGAAGAGCAAGTTCAAATTCTAAAGGGCAGGTAACAAGCTGCGAACACCTCTGATGAAATACCAGGAGAAACTAGCTGGCTGAAATAGAGATGGAAATTCTTCCTTCTGACTGCTGAGAAGTTCTCCTTTTAAGGATTTAGAAGATTGGATAAGACTTCTCTCATTGTTGAAGAAAATCTCCTTAGTTGATTATAGATGTTATCAGCCAAAGATGCAATCAATGTACTAATGATTTAAATCCAAGATATATCCACACAGTAATAATCAGGCTGTTGTTTGCTAAACAACTGCACACCATAATCTAGCTAAGTGGACACATGAACTTAAGCATAACGGAGTGTTTTGGTTTGCTGAGGATGCTGATGAAAATACCACAAATGGTTTGACTTTATAAAGGGAATTTAATTGGAATAAATTCTTATAATTCCAAGGCTGTGAAATGTCTAAATTAAGAAATCATCAGAGATGCTGTCTTACCAAAGGGCAAAATCCTGGTTTCTTGCCATGTGGCATGGCAAGATAGTGGTTAATCACCAGAGTCCTCTCTCTCTAATGGCAGGGTCAAAATGGCAGCTCTCTTTTTCTGTGTGCTTCTGCTTTTTTTGCTTTTATAAAATTTCAGCAAGACGGCAAAGACCTAACTTGGTTCATGCCTCACTGACAGTCCAATCAAATGTCCTAAAGTCATCTAAATAAAACTGATCTAATTAAGGTTCCCTTAACTAAATCTAATCAAAAGACTCCATCAATACAGCATTTATAGGCACAGGAATGGGTTAGCTAAAGAACATAACTATCTGCGGTCCACAAATGACAAACCAGGACACAGAGCTATGTCTTAAAATGTTTAATTATGTTAGTGTTTCCCCATATCTCATTTTAGTCCTCTTAATTTTGCTTTATATATTGTGATTTTATATTATTATGCCCATAAAATTGCAATGGAATTTATTTGAATGAACATCTCAAAATGAGCTTTAGAAAGTGTCAAGGAATAAATGACTATTTCTATAGGGAATAGTTTTCCAAATTAATTCATACACAAAGGGGTTTAATTGATGTATGAAGAATAAAATTTAAGAACCTCTATTTAAATATATTGTGCTATCATTTTACTAAATAACATTATTTACATATTGTTTACTATACAATGCTTTTCTACAACATAAACATAATAATGTACAAAGGCACAGTCATATAAGAGGGAACATAGTATTAGTTACTGAAAAACCCATGTAATAAAAAGAACATTTTCAGGAAGAATAATAGTTTGCAAAGTAAGAAATCTGATCATTTAACTATCATATCAGTACCTTGTGACAATAACAATCTTAGAATAAACAGAAATGAGAGCACTGGTTGTAGTGCCAATCATTTACTCAATTTACACATATAGAAACTGAAAGTATAATATTTTATTGAATTTTTCTGCAAGATTGCATGTGTTTGGGAAATTATCCAATATGGAAACCCATTTTGTCATCCACTGGAGAGTACTATGACTAATTCAAAGGTTATTATAGGGATATGGGCCATAATATATGAGACACCAATAAGAAAGTCTATTTAGGTATATAATTTTATTGTTTTATCTTCAAACTACATTGAAAAGATGCATTAGAAACAATATATGTGGAAATAGAGGAAAAAACATATTTGTCTCCTTAGAATACAGATTTTAATTCTTGCAAATTGTAAATCTTAACCCTAAAATTTCTCAACATAGCAGTGATTTTCATTTTATAAGTACTATTTGCATTGAGTAAACATAATTATTATTTAAAATTTATTCTGTCACAATAAAAAACAGATAAATTATCATTGATCTCTTTCACTAACCACAGTTTTCTCAGACTCTTCTTTTGTCTTCAGCTTTCAGTCATTTCAGGTCATTGAATTTGGTAATGAAAAAGAAATTTAATTTTGAATCATACTTTAAGTCATGTCATCAAAATGGGAATGGCTTCAAAAAATTATCCTATCATTTTTCCTGAATAAAATTTTCTACTCATAACTCTATTTACAGCCCCCTTTATCGGCTTGTTTCTAAGACTATAGATTATAGGATTCAAGAAAGGAGGGACTATAGAATAGAACACAGCATTGATTATGTCCTGAATTGTGTGTAAGTTGGAGGTTGGCTTCATATACACAGCAGCACCTGAGCTGAGAAAGACGGTCACCACAAGAATGTGAGGGACACATGTGGATAAAGCCTTTCCTTGCTCTCTTCTTGTTGGAAACTTGAGCACAGTAGAAAATATGTGAATATAAGATTTGATGATGACGGCAAAGGAACCACCACCAAAAATCACTACAGAGATAAAAATTAAAATTTCGTTGCTGAAGGTGTCAGAGCAAGAGAGTTTCAATAGAGATGGAATGTCACAGAAGAACTGATGGACCACATTGGACTGACAGAAAGACAGCCAGAATGTGTTGCCAGTATGGAATCCACAGCAAATTATCCACTAAGTACTGAAGCCAGAGTCATCTGGACACAGACTCGAGGGTTCATGATCACAGGGTAGTGGAGGGGATGGCAGATGGCCACATAGTGGTCATGGGCCATGACAGTAAGGAACAGAAACTCTACTGTAGCAAATAAAGTCACAAAGAAGATCTGAGCTGCACATCCAGCCATAGAGATCACCCTGTTGTCTTGGAGGAAGATGACACATGCCTTGGGTATTGTAACAGAAATATAGCACATGTCTAAGAGAGAGATTTCTAATAAAGAAATACATTGGAGTGTGAAGACTCTGTTCAAGTGTGGTTACCGTGACAATGAAAAGGTTTCCCAAAAGTGTTGCTAAGTACATCAGTAGAAATAGCATGGCATGTAAGACTCTGAACTCCCAAATATCAGAAAATCTTGTAAGCAGGAATTCAGTCACTGTTGTAGAGTTGGGCATCTTAGGAAAATTGGCCTTGGTCATGGAAAGACACACAAATAACCCTTAAAATAAAATTTAAAAACCATGAATAATCAACATAGAGAATAAACTAGCCTAAATACATTCATCATCTTACATTGGTCCAATTTTAGTCTCTGGTTTGTGCCTATGTTTGCACATATATTTCTATCACTTAATAGTTATAAAATGAATCTATTAGATGTTAAAGGATTGCCTAGAAGATTGAAATATTTCATATAGGTAATTTCTATCCATCCCTGTATCATTAGGAATATTCCCAGAATGTTAATATTTGTGATTGTATGATGACAAAACAGGATCTGAGTAGAGATCGAGAGCACTATTTATTTGGAGCCCCTCAACATTTTATAATTAATTATAATCCATTCCCTGGCCACCAGGTAGAAAACTGTTTTAATCATCACTTCACCAGCTATGACTTTTGATGCTGATTTCATTTGAAAATTAACCCTTAAAATGTCCTCTCTCTGATGACCACATATTCACTGGATACACACATAATCTTCTTACCACCTGTCTATATCTTATTCTTCAACATATCTTTGTCAATTCTTAATCATTTCTTAGATGCTTTCTGGCTTCATTGTGTTTGTTTAATATCATTGATAAAATAATCAACCAAGTATATTTTATTACCAGCTTTCATTTGCTTATTATTTCTTTTATAGTTTACATTATTCACATGGTATGTACTACACTTCTCATTGTAACTCTGAAAATTGACAGCTAAAATACACAAAAAAGAGGGGTAACTGAAAGGTCAAGGACATTATTAAGTCATGCAAATGTAAGTGGAAGACTGAACATTAAATGTAAAATTTGTCTGCTCAGACAGTGTATCGCCACAAGGAGCATTTTCTCCAGCATACTCCTGATCCTGCTGAGATTCAATGTTTCTCACCACACCAATCCAAAATCCTCATTCTGGCTCAGTATTCACTAATATGGCAGCATTAAAACCTTTTGGATCCACTATTAAATCACAGTGATCCAGAGCTGAAATGTCTCTCCACTGTTTACCTACATATAGATTATTAGGTGGTCTAAGAGAACGATTCAAAACTATTTTCTAGATTGCTTTATATGTTAATATTCTTGACCTTACTCAACATTATGTGATCACTTCAACTCAGAATTATTATGATCTGGGTTTCAACCAATCCAGAAGAGTAAAATATCTGTATTGCCCCAGTCTCTACTCAATGTCAGGATACATTGTCTTTAACCATTTAAAATATTCTAAGAGATTTTGTGCTAATATATTTAGAATTTCATATATAAAAAATCATATATAGTTTCACTCATCTGTCCCCCTATCTGTTTTCTTGGGGTAAATGGAAACATCTATTCCTAAGGCCAATTCACCACCCAAGTTTTCATTCTCTTTCTGCTTTCACTGAGGTCAATGTTCCCACTACAGGCCATAAGTGTCTCATGCTTCCCCATGTATTCCTTGAATTTAAATAGATGCTGAGGTCTCTCAGTTCAAAATTTTTAAAAAGTCCCTTGCAACTCTTTATATGTTTCTATCACCTATGGGGGAAATGCATTATTTATTAACAATATAAGGTTAAATAAACTAAATATATTGATTCTTTGATTTTATATCAAACACTATCATGTTTCCCATAAAATCTGGACATGTTTCAGAACTTGAATAAGCTGAGATAGAAAGATATTGCTTGATGTGTGGGTCATTAATGAATGTTTTTCCTTCATAATGTTCCCTTTCACAATCAGTGTTAGCTAAATCCTTACTTCCAATGTGACAAAGTTTTCTTTTAAATTTGGTGAAACTGTTTTCCTTTTTTACTTGCAACCATAGAATGTACATTTTCAGACTTACTTACATTTTCACTTTTTAATTCTCAATATTAATGCACTTTATATATTTGTTGGTGTTTCCTTTTTCTCATCACAAATATAACTACTTATAACACAGAGAACCTCTGCTGGCTGTAGGAAGGCAGGGCTTATGTCACTTTCAGACTGACCTCCTGACTGCGTAGAAAAAAGCTTTTCATCGTTATGATCTCCTTTATTTCAAGATCCCTCAAAATGATTCAGTAATACATCAATATTTCACAATTGGAACACAGAGTGAATATCTCTTATAATTTCATAATCACCAATCAAGTGTAGGTTTTCAGCTTGAATTACTAATGTGTCATCACAGCAGATTTAAACATGTGCAAACTTTAGGAGAAAGTATGTTTTACATCCTGTCTGCCATTTTTTTTCTCCATGTAGCTATGGAGAGCTTCACAAATATCTTTGACTATCGGTTTCCTTTTCTACAAAATTTGTAAAAAGGCCTACATCATGAATTTAATATTTTTTTAAAAAATTCAAATAGAAATTCTTATAATGGCAGCTATGCTGAAAAAAAGGAAATCAGAGTACAAAATATAAAAAGGTGATTAAGCATGTGATTCCTTCAGCACTTATATTTCTATCTCAAATTTATATCACTGTTATTTTTCAAAGCAAACAATGAAGGAAGGAAATGCTAGTATACTGCATTTGCTATTATGATTTTCTATTAAAGGAAGTATTACTTAATATAAAATGTTATGTAGAGATAAATAGAGATTGTAAAATGATACTATTCTTATACAGGATACAGGTGGCAGGAGGATAACCAGCTAAACAAAATTCTCCTTAGATAACCAGATCATTGCACAGATGTTCCCATCCATCAAATTGTAAAAGCAAATTATTTTTGTGTTTTGTGCAAGGAGTTGAAGAAATAGAAACTATATTTTAGACATTAATATATTTGTTTGCTGATTGAGACATCCATGTAATCTTTAATTTATTTATAATTGAATCTATATTTTAAGATATTTTAGAGTTAATTATATGTGGACATTTAGCTAAAATAATTATGAACTAATGCTTAAATGTCTTTCATGGTATGTTGTGAGAAAGCCCTAGAATTACAACTGAAGTATAAGGGGTTGTGTGCACACTTGATTTTTATGAAAAGGATTCTTTTACTCACTATGTGCCACATGAATATAGCAGACTGCTTGGTAAATATAATTATTTACTTTATAATTATAAATCATAAGCCTATAATTATTGAAATTATTTATCAAAAATACTATAAATAATCATTATTTGTATTATCTTAGGTAATAAACCTCCAATCTGAATTAGATATGTTTAAGTTAAATTTAAATTAGCATTCAGCATATTAAAACTGGTCAGTGTGCAGAGCTGCTACAGCCCCTGCTCCATCAGTACTGCAATCAGCTCACTCTTTGCTTCCATGAATAACTCTCAATTCTTATAAAATTGCTTGAACTGAAGTTTATTATTTCATAGAACAAAAATGAGGTGATTTGTCACATCATTTGAGTAACTCCCATATTTATATATTTTATTAATAGTTCCCTTGAAAGTTTCTTTCTAAAAATGAAGGAAACAGTGCAGGAAAGAAATGGGGGTGATTCCTAGAAGCAAGGAAAAGAGGAGAGAAAAAAAGAGATAATAAAAAAGCTTCCAAAGTTTATATTGTTTTTTCTTACACTGGATAGACAAGTCAGAAATTGTGGTAAGGGTCCAGGAATGTTTCACCTTCAGGCAAGGATGAGATGGCATGTAGAGATGAATAGCATCCTGAATGGAACTTTCTATCATAACAAGAACTATTGTGTTGTTTTATTTCCAAATGGTTGTCTCCAATGGCATCAGAGAAAACTCCTGGGAACACATACTTTGGCACCAATAGTAGCCATGACCCATGGGAAATTTCAATGAGATAATTGGTTACAGGTGGTTAGAAAACCACTATATTCCCACCAACAGTGAAGGAGTGTTACATTTACATCTCTAGTAAAACCTGTCATGAAGAGAACTTTTATGTATTAAGATATATTAGTGTACTTGAATTTATGACAAGAATTGGTGAAGATTAAAGGGACAATCACATAAACAAAAAGAAAACCACAGTTCCTCTAATATTCTGAGTGCTATTAAGGTGAAATACCTGAGGATCCTTGAGACCATGAAACAGAGAAGGAGACCCAAAGCCTTGCCTGAGCCCAATCCTGGGACACTAAGGTTTCCTGCTCATCTTCAGGGTTTTCTTCTCAGGAATGGAATGTTTTTTACTAGTCAGACCAAACTCATGGTATTGTTAAAGGTGACAAAGTAGTTCTTTATGAAATTGTCCAAAGCATATATGAGCCTGGTGCCAAAGCCCAACACAAAGGCCTGTGAGCTGGATGATCATCATCACATTCCTTTTTCCTGGTGCCTCAGTCTCCACCTGAGAAACAACCATGGTGACCACCCTCATGTGCCACTTGCGAGTAGGACTAAATGGAACATGTAAAAATTTAAACTATTACCTGGCACAAATTGCATACATATTAGGAAGGACTATAATACCTATTGTTCAGTCTTCAAAATCATGGAATGAATGGTTCATCTGGAATGTGTTAGGAAAGTAAAAAGCAGCAACATGTTTCTTAGAGGTGTTACACATCTTTCTGTCATTGATTTCCAAATTAATTCAACTGTAGTTAGACAACACACACTTTTGCATTTCAAACTACTCAACATACACTTGAATGCACAGTCTACACCATTAGGAGTTAGTCAACTGTCCTGTTCAAAATATTTATACTTTTCCTGATGATTGTCTCATGATTATTATACTGGCTGAATTGTTTTCAAATATTCAGGCACACTTTTGGATATTTTAAATTCTCCTTTGTGATATATCATGTTAGACACTAGATATCTGGAAGCTATGATAATAGGTGAATATAAATTTAGCATTGTTTTGCCTTTCATGATGCAACATTACCTTAATATTGAGACATACATCCTTGCCTTCATGTGTACACTGTTTGATAAGCACAGAGTCATATAGCCACATCAACTTTTGTTTTGTTTTTACTATATATATATGTACATATATCTGTATTCTTTCAACTATATGAGCAATACATACAGTTTGCATATATTTCAAATACTCTTATTAGCAGTCTTACATATATTTTATGCCCCATATAGATATATATATTATGGTGAAGATGGTATTAATACCCTAACTGTAGTTTATCCACATGGTGAAGTTTCAACACTGCCATCCTGCTGCAAGATGTAAAATTGGGAAATACATAGACATCTCATTCCTCCAAGCATCAATTCCCTCAATAATATCTTTACTTAACAAAGTTAGACTCATTCATGGTTTCCCTACACATGGCTCTTCTGCCCCTTTTATTTCAACCTATACTTAGCACTATACTTGTTAAATATAAATCTTTTCCACTCCTGTGCCAGTTGAGCCCTGAATCTCAGCAGAGTTGCAAGACGTACACTCTAGTAAATTGGATTCACCCAGGAAAACTAACAAGGAGATGATGATGGACAACACCCATCCCAAGGAACAGAGAGAATCTGCAAATGCAAGCAAGATAGTTGCATCCATCTGCCCCATGGGATCTAATCCCCCTCTCATGTAGAGGCAGAGAGGCCATTACCATCCCAGAATCCTGAAGGTTGGGGAATGAACAATACACTAATGTAAATGTATTATTATTCTACTATAGACTTATTATTCTAGCAAAGGAAGAACATTATCATGGATATAAAGGCAAGTGCCACCAGTGGATATGAAGGGAGGGAGAGGGAAGAACAGGTGCAATATGGGGGTATTTGGGGGATATTGGAATTGTCCTGCATTACATTACAATGATGGATACAGGCCACTATATATTTTGTCATAACCTATAAAATTGTGTGGGACAAAGTGTAAACTATAATGTGTAAACTATAGTCCATGGTTAGTAGCAATGTTTCAATATGTGTTCATCAACTGTAACAAATGTACCACATTAATGAAAGATGTTGCTAATGTGGGAAAGTGTGAGGGTGAAAGGAAGTGGGACATATGGGAATTCCCTATATTTTTAGGTAGCATTTATGTAATCTAAAGCTTCCTTAAAAATAAAAATTTAAAAAAATTTAAAATATCTCTTTAGTAGTTGCTGTATAGTGTCTTCATGTAGGCATTCATTTTATATTTATAGTGATTATATAATTGAGCATCGATCCTATAGTAACATACTCAGACTCCAGAAATGGAATGCTTGTTGTTTGTTTGTTTGGGATTTGGTATATGCTTCTTATCAGATTATAGACATTCCCTTCACTTTTAATGTGATGAAAATTTTAGTTTAGTTTTTTTTTTTTAACAGATGAATAAATACACACATTTCTCAATTAAATGTACTGGATACAGATCAGTATTTTTTTGGATCAAACAATATGTTACAGAATATATTTGGTTCATAGTAATGCAATCATACAGCATTTGTCCTTTTGTGTCTGCCTCACTTTACTCAGTAAAATGTCCTCCAGGTTCATCCATGTTGTCATATGCTTTATGATTTCATTTCTTCTTACAGCTGCATAGTACTCCATCATGTGGCTAGACCACAGTTTGTTAATCCTTTCTTCTGTTGTTGGACATCTGGGTTGTTTCCATCTTTTGGCAATCATGAATAATAATGCTATGAACATCAGTGTGCAGATGTCTATTCATATCTCTGCTCTCAGTTCTTCTGGGTATATACCCAGTAGCGGTATTACTGGGTCACGTGGCAAGTCTATATTCAGCTTCTTCAGGAACTGCCAAACAGTCCTCCACAGTGGCTGTACCATTCTGCATTCCCACCAACAGTGAATAAGTGTTTCTATCTCTCCACATCATCTCCAACACTTGTAGTTCTCTGTCTTTTTAATAGTGGCCATTCTGAAAGGTGTGAAATGGTATCTCATAGCTTTGATTTATATTTCCCTAATCATGAGTGATGTTGAGCATTTCTTCATGAGTTTTTTGGCCATTTGTATTTCTTCTTTGGACAAAAGTCTATTCAAGACTTTTGCCCATTTTTTAATTCAGTCATTTGTCTTTTTATTGTTGAGTTGTAACATCTCTTGATATATCCTGGATATTAAACCCTTATCAGATATGTGATTTCCAAATACTTTTTCCCATTGAGTTGGCTGCCTTTCACCTTTTTGACAAAGTCCTGTGATGTGCAAAATGTTTAATTTTGAGGAGGTCCCATTTACCTATTTTTTTTCTTTTTTTGTGCATGTAACACACAACAGAAGTGTTACTTTGAGTGTAAAGACCTTTGGTGTAAGGTCCAAGAAACCACCACCTACTACAAGGTCTTGTAGGTCTTGAAGATGTTTCTCTACAATTTCTTCTAGTAGTATTATGGTCCTGGCTTTTATATTTAGATCTTTGATCCATTTTGAGTTGATTCTTGTATAGGGGGTGAGATAGGAGTCCTCTTTCAATCATTTGGTTGTAGATATTCAGTTGTCCCACACCATTTATTGAAGAGATTGTTTTTTCCTGTTAACATGGGCTTGGTAGGTTTGTCAAAAACCAGTTGACTGTATAGGTGAGGGTTTATTTCTGGGTTCTTAATTCTATTCCACTGATTGATGTGTCTATCTTTATGCCAGTACCATGCTGTTTTGACCACTGTAGCTTTGTAATATGTTTCAAGGTCATGCAATGAAATTCCTCCCATGGCGCTCTTCTTTTTTAGAGTGCTTTTGGCTATTCAGGTGCACTTACTCTTCCTAATGAATTTGGTAATTGCCTTCTCTACTTCTGTAAAGTAAGCTGTTGGGATTTTGATTGGTCTTGCGTTGAATCTATAAATCAGTTTAGGTAAGATGGACATCTTCACAATATTTATTCTTCCAATCCATGAACATGGAATGTCTTTCCACTAGTTTATGTCTTTTTAAGTTTCTTTTAGCATTGTTTTGTAGTTTTCTGCATATAGGTCCTGCACTTCATTGGTTAGATTATCTCCTAGGTATTTGAGTCTTTCTGTTGCTGTTCAAAATTGAATTTTTCCCCTGATTTCCTACTCAGATTATTCACTACTAGTGTATAAAAACATAAATCATTTTTGCTTGTTGATCTTGTATCCTGTTGCTTTACTGAACTCATTTATTAGCTCAGATAGCTTTGTTGTGGATACTTCATGATTTTCTAAGTACAGGATCATGACATCTGCAAACAGTGAGAGTTTTACTTCTTCTTTTTCTATTTGGATGCCTTTAATTTTTTATTTCTTGTCTAATTGCCCTAGCTAGAACTTCTAGTATAATATTGAATAACAATGGTGACAGTGGGCATCCTTGTCTTTTTCCTGATCTTAGAGGGAAAGCTTTCAACCTTTCCCCATTGAGTATGATGTTGGCTGTGGGATTTTCATAGATGCCTTTTATCATACTGAGGAATTTTCCTTCTTTCCTATCTTCTGAAGTGTTTTTATCAAAAAAGGATGCCAGATTTTTCAAATGCCTTTTCTGCATCAGTTGATATGATCATGTGTTTTTTTCCCTTCAATTTGTTAATTTGGTATATTACATTGATTGATTTTCTTATGTTGAACCAGCCTTGCATACAAGGAATAAATCCCACTTGGTCGTGATGTAAAAGTCTTTTGATATGTTGTTGGATCCGATTTGCAAGTATTTTGTTGAGAATTTTTACATCTATGTTCAGTAGAGAGATTGGCCTGTAATTTTCTTTTCTTGTGGAATCTTTATCTGACTTTGGTATTAGGGTGATGTTGGCTTCATAAAATGTGTTGGGTAATTTTCCCTCCTCTTCAATTTTTTGGAAGAGTTTAAACAGGATTGGTGTTAATTCTTTTCTAAATGTTTGGTAGAATTCACCTGTGAGGTCATCTGGTCCTGGACTTTTCTTTGCTGGGAGATTTTTGATGACGGATTCAATATCCTTGAACGTGATTGGTTTGTTAAGTTCTTGTATTTCTTGTAACATCTGTGTAGGTTGGTTGTGCATTTCTAGGAACTTGTCCATTTCTTCTAGGTTGTCTAGTTTGTTGGCATATAGTTTCTCATAATATCCTCTTATGATTCTTTTTATTTCTGTGAGATCATTTGTAACTTCCCCCCTTTCATTTCTGATTATATTTATTTGCATATTCTCTCTTTTTCTCTTTGTTAGTCTAGCTAGGGGTTTGTCAATTTTATTGATCTTCTCAAAGAACCAGCTTTTGGTTTTGTTGATTTTCTTTATTGTTTTTTGTTCTCATTTTCATTTATCTCTGCTCTAATCTTTATTATTTCTTTCCTTCTGCTTGCTTTGGGATTAGTTTGCAGTTCTTTCCTAGTTTCTCTAGTTGTTCTGTTAAATCTTTGTGTTTAGCTCATTCTTCTTTTTTAGTATGGTCATTTGGGGTTCTAAATTTCCCTCTCAAAAAGCCTTCACTGTATCCCATAAGTTTTGATACATTGTGTTCTCACTTTCATTTGTCTCAATATAGTTACTGATTTTACTTGCAATGTCTTCTATGACCCACTGATTACTTAGGAGTGTGTTTTTCAGCCTCCACACATTTGACAATTTAATTTTTTCCTTTCTTTTATTGATTTCCAGTTTTTTTCCATTATGTTCTGAGAAGGTGCTTTGTATAATTTCAATATTTTTATATTTATTGAGAACTGCATTGTGACCTAACTTGTGGTCTATCCTGGAGAAAGATCCAGGGGCACTTGAGAAGAATGTATAAACCACTGAGTTTGGATGCTGTGTTCTATATATGTCTGTTAGGTCTAACTTGTTTATCATATTGTTCAAGTTCTCTGTTTCCTTGTTGATATTCTGTCTAGTTGTTCTATCTAATGATGTGAGTGGGGTTTTGAAGTCTCCAATGATTGTTGTAGAAATATCTATTTCTCCCTTCAGTTTTGCCAGGGTTTGCCTCATGTATATTGGGGCATCCTGGTTAGATGCATAGTTATTTATGACTGTTATATCTTCCTGGTGGATTGTCCCTTTTATTAATATATAATGGCCTTCTGTATCTCTTACCACTTTTTTGCATTTAAAGTCTGTTTTGTCTGATATTAATATAGCTACCCCTGCTCTTTTCTAGTTACTATTTGTGTGGAGTATCATTTTCCAACCTTTCAGTTTCAGCTAGTTTGTATCCCTGGGTCTAAGGTGAGTTTCTTGTAAGCAGCATATGGATGGCTTGTGTTTTTTATCCATTCTATCAGCCTGTATCTTTTGACTGTGGAGTTTAATCCATTCACATTCAATGATATTTTTGTAAATGCACTATTTGCTTCCTCCTTTTTATTCTTTGGTTTTCATAAAACAAGATGTTGTTTCTGTCTATCTTTTTACTCTTTTGGTTATCGTTTCTGCTATTCTTTCTTCTATACTCTCCTCCAAACCTCTCTCTCCTGTCTTTTTCATTCAGATTCTAAGGCTTCCTTTAATATTTCCTGCAAAGGTAGGTTCTTTTTTGAAAACTCTCTTAGTTTCTATTTGTTTGTGAACATTTTATACTCACCTTCATATTTGAAGGACAGTTTGGCTGGATAAAGAATTCTTGGTTGGCAGTTTTTCTCTTTCAGTTCCCTAATTGTATCATACCATTGTCTTCTTGCTTCCATGGTTTCTGAAGAGAAATATACACTAAGTCTTACTGGACATCCCTTGTACATGATCATTTGCGTCTCTCTTGCTGCTCTGAGAATTTTCTCTTTATCTTTGACATTTGACATTCTGATTAGTGCGTGTCTTGGAGGAGGTCTATTTGGATTTATTCTGATTGGGGTATGGTTTGCTTCTTGGACATGTAAGTTCATTTCTTTCATGAGAGTTGGAAAATTTTCAGCTATTATTTCCTTAAATAGTCTTTCTGCCCCTTTTCCCTTCTTTTTTCCTTCTGGAACTCCCGTGACACATATGTTGTTGCATTTTGTGTTGTCATTCAACTCTCTGAGCCCCTGCTAATTTTTTTCCATTCTTATCTCTCTGTGTTCTTTTCTTGCTTCAATTTTAGCTGTTCTGTCTTTGGTATCACTTATTCTTTCTTCTATCATTTCAAGTCTGCTGCTGTATGTCTCAAATGTGTTTTTGATCTCACTTATTGTGCCTTTCATACCCAGGAGCTCTGTTACTTTTCTATTCTGGAATTCAAATTCTTCTTTGCATTTCCTCAATGTCTTCTTGATTTCATTTATCTCTTTTACTATATTGTCTTTCTACTCATTAATTTGATTTTGGAAATTTATGTGCATCTTATTGATTAGTTCTCTCAAATTCTGCATCTCTTCTGGGGCTTTGATGTACTCCTTTTCTTAGGCCATGTCTTCTATTTTATTAGTATGACTCATAATTTTTTGTCGGTATCTAGGCAACTGATTAGGATGTAGTTTACTCAGATGATCAATCTCTTTCTCTTTTTTAGGGATTTAGTGGCAGGAGGCTATGGGTTACCATTGCCCTTTGATTTTTGGCTCGACCTGGATTGTTTGGATTGTCCAGATGGTTGCTCAAAACTGGGCACTGGACCCAGTAACTGGTTGTAGAGTCACTTCCTAGGGCCTTGAGCAGGGAGGCTATAGAGGCCAGAAAAATCCTCTCCTACTTATTTTTAATTTTCATGTGTACACCTCCTTGGTCTGCCAGGAGATGATGCTCTTTGGCAGCTCTTAGTTCAATTCCTGGTTGAAGTTTTTTTGTTGCAACACAGACCAGATCAATGTGATAGTTCTTCCTGTCTGGAGGCTAGGAGACTTGTAATTCAAACTTTCTCTGAGACAGTTTTCCAGCCTTCTCTGGCAGCCCTCTCCCTTTTCCCAGCTAGGAAATATTTCCACTCCCTCTCAGTCCTCAACATACAGTCCCTGTTTGTAGAGGAGGAGATTGGGATGGCTGTATATCTTTAGCCCCTTGCAGGCTCCAAGGCAAACAATGGCACAGACCCACTGGCCTGGAATGGTTCTTGGGACACAGCACACCAAATCTGTGAGTTAAAAGTTGAGTCAGCCTTAGGCTCTGTCCCTCTCTCTCCCCTCTCCTGGAGCACCCTCAAGTCCTCAACAATTAGTCCTGGTTAGAAGAGAGGGAGATTTCAGGGTCAGATTAATCCATTCCTTCACCAGCCCCCAGGGAAAACCACTGTGTGGTCTCACCTGGCCTGGAAGGGCTCCTAGGACAGAGCAGAACAAATTTGTGGGTCAATAAAAATAAAATAAAATAAAATTAAAAAAAGTAAAAAAAAAAAAAAAAAAAAAAAAAAAAAAAAAAAAAAAAAAAAAAAAAAAAAAAAAAAAGCTGAGTCTGCCTTAGACTGTGTCCCTCTCTCTCCCCTTTACTCGGTTGGTAGATCCCTGGAGTCCCCTTTCTCTGTAGTCACAGGCCCAGAAGCCTGAGAATTCTAAAGTGTCTTTAGTGTGGGGGAAGGTGCTGGCAGCAGGAGCCACTGGTTTCAACTCAGGTTTCTGTAATCGTGATTTCCCTCCTTTGTCCCTCTCTCCTCTGGGTGGTGTCCAGCCTTCACCTGCTGTCCTAAACACTAGAAGATATTTTTTGGGTTCTTTCAACCTATCTTCTAGCTATTTTTCCAGAGATGAAGAGATTCCTGTGTCTTACTATTCTGCCATCTTCCTGGAAGTCTGAAAATTTTAGTTTTAATAATATGTTTTTTCATTTTAAAAAATATTGAGTTATATCATTAATAAATGAACATAAATAAAAAGTAAATGTATAATAAAAGGTGTGAACTTACAAAATAAACATGCATAACATCATACAGGGTTCCCATATATCACCCCACCACAAACACCTTGCAGTGTTGTAAAACAATTGTTACAAATTATGAAAGAGCATCATCAAAATATTACTAGTCACTATACCCAACATCTTACATTTGGTGTATTTTCCCCCAACCCATCCTATAATTAAGACCCTGAATTAGTATTATATATTTGTTATAGTTCATGAGAGAATGTTCTCAGTTTTGTCTCTTAACAAAGTATATCTTCCGCCACATGATTCATTTTGTTATACAGTCACAATCTTTGTACAATCCATTCAAAGTGTACACTCATTGACTATCATTTTCATCACAGAGATGGGCTTTCATCACCTCAGTTAATTTTAGAACATTTTCATTACTCCCAAAGGAAAATTCCCATACCACCATATAACCTCTCTTCTTAACTGTTAGAATTTATATATTGTCTAAACATGTGTTCTTTAACTGCCATATGTTTGTGGCTTTTCCCTTTCTCCACCTTTTGCTGAGTTCCAGCTTTATTCTATTATGATCAGAGAAGGTACTTTGTACAATTTCAATCTTTTTAAATTTATTGAGTCTCTCTTGTGACCCAATATATGGTCCATTTTAGAGAATGATCCATGAGGACTTGGGATGAATGTATATCATGCTGTTTGTGTGTTCAATGCTCTATATATGTCTTTTAGGTCTCATTATGCTGAATAAATTTTGGCATTTATTAAACGTTTTCCCTAAAGTTAATGTGAGTATTATATAAGTTTTCTCCATTGTTTAGTCAGTTGTAACCCTACTCCAGGGCTCTTAATTGTGATCTGTCACATACAGAACCTCACTTTAATCAAGAAAGGAAACAAATAAAAAAATTAAATGTTAAAAGGGTCAAAATTATTGACCATGACTATTCAACTGTTTGACAAGAACATAAATCAATGGTGGTGATGGGAGTGTTTTGGTCATCTTTCCAATGAGAACATTGGAACAATGTTCAAATGGGAGGACACTGTTAAGTTAAATAAAATGAGCAGCTGCTTTGGAAACTGGCAGAAGATACCCTTTTCTGATAAAGGCTTTTCTAGAAGACATAAACAATTGAGCTGCAGGGGATTTCAAAGAAAATGGGAAAAAATGGAATGCACTTCATAGAAGTTCATATAGGTAATATCTGTTGATAAACTAGTTTTTGTCCAAGAGAGACACCTTGCCAGATTGGCCTTATATGAGCTTTACACTCCCTAATTGAAACTCTTTTTCATTTTCTGAATGACATGCTGCCCAATAACTGAATTGCTCAATAAACTCTGAGATTCTAAATTTAAAGTGGTTGAATTAAGGTAAATTAAGTTTCTTTTA
>JAQZBX010054133.1:0-18717 GCA_029593785.1 Cabassous unicinctus | reverse complement strand
GCTAGTTGTAATACAAGGACATTTATGAACTTTAGTCACCAGTGAGTTTACTGCATAGATACCTGATTATATCTACATCAATCAGGGAGCATGCTTTCAACAATGTGTGATGCTTTATCCAATTATTTGAATGTTTTAAAAGGATAGGTGATTTCAGCATTTGGAGAGAATTTCCTAGCTTGTCTTTGGACAGCCAGCATCTCCCAGAAACTCATCAGAGACCTTCATTGGACTTTCATCAAAACTGCTGGTTTGCAGCCTGCCCACAGAATATAGAGTTGTGCATCCCCACGGTCATGTGAGAGACTTATAAAATCTCATGTTATTGGCAGATATCTCCTGTTGATTCTGTTTCCCTAGAGAACCCTGACTAAAGTATATGCCCTTTATCATGTTGAGGAATTTCCCCTCTATTTTCATCTTTCTAGATGTTTTTCCAGAAAGAATGCTAGATTTTGTTGAATGCCTTTTCTGCATTTATCTAGGTAATAAGGTGATTTTTCCTTCAATTTGCTAATATAGTACATTACAATTATTGATTTTGTTGTGTTGAACCACCCTTGCATACCAGGAATAAATTCCATTTGTTAGTGGTGTATGTCTTTTGATATGCTGTTGGATTCTTTTGTAAGTGTGTTTTGTTTTTTTTGTTTTGTTTGAGAATTTTTGCATCTATGTTCATTAGCTAGATTGGTCTGTAATTTTCCTTTCCTGTAGTATTCTTATCTGGCTTTGATATTAAAGTGATGTTAGCTTCACAAAATTTGTTGGATAGTTTTCCTCCTATTCAATTTTTTTGATGAATTTAAGCCAGATTGGTGTTAATATTTCTTGAAATGCTTGGTAGAATTCACCTGTAAGTCCATCTGGTCCTGGACAATTCTTTGTTGGGAGATTTTTGATGATTGATTGAATTTCTCTAAATGTAGTGGGTTTGTTAAGTTCTTTTATTTCTTGTGGCATTGGTGTAGGTTGTGTGGTTCTAGGAATTTGTCAATTTCATCTGGGTTGTCTAGCTTATTGGCATGCAGTTTCTCATAATATCCTCTTATGACCCTTTTTATTCTTGTGCAGTCATAATTTCCCCCATTTCACTTATTTTATTGAGTTGCATCTTCTCTTTTTTCTTTGTTAGCCTTGCTAAGATTTGCTAATTTTATTGTTCTTCTCAAAGAACCAGGTTTTGGTTTTGTTGATTTTCTCTATCATTTTTTTACTCTCAATTTCATTTATTTCTGTGATAATATTTATTATTTCCTTTCTTCTGCTTGCTTTGGGAATTGTTGCTATTTTTTCAATTACTCCAATTATTCAATTAGAGCCTTGCTTTTTTCTCTTTCTTCTTTTTTAATATAGTAATTTAGGGTTATAAATTTCCCTCTCAGGACTGCCTTCTCTGTGTCCCATAAGTTTTGATAAATTTGAATTGTCAATTTCATACATCACAATACATTAAAAAATTTCACTTGCAATTTCTTCTTTGACTCATGGATTGCTTATGACTGTTTTGTTTAGCTTTCACACACTTTTGAATTTTCCCCTTTCTCATCTATCATGTGTTCCAGCTTCATTCCTTTATGATCTGAAAGTTGCTTTGTATAATTTCAGTCTTTTTATATTTACTGAAATCTGGCTTTATATGTATTATGTGGTCTATCCTGAAGAAATGTCCATGAGCATTTGAGAAAAATGTATAATCTGCTCATTTGGAATGCAACATTCTGTATAAGTCTGTTAGGTCTAGCGCATTTATACTGTTAAAATGCTCTTTCCTTGTTGATTTTCTGTTTAGTTGTTGTATCTAATGATGTAAGTGGTGTGTTTAAGTATCCAAGTATCATTGTAGAGATGTTTATTTCTCCCTTCATTTTGCCAGAGCTTGCCTCATGTATTTTGGAGCATCGTGGTTAGGTTCATAGATATTTATGACTGTAACTTCTTCCTAATGGATTTTCTATTTTATTATTATATAATGGCCTTTTTAATCTCATAACTTTTTAGCATTAAAGTCTGTTTTGTTTTATATAATTATAGCTACCCATGCTTTTTTTGTTTACTGTTGGTGTGGATTATCTTTGTCCAACTTTTCACGTCCAGCCAGTTTTTATCCATGGATCTAAGATGAGTCTATTGTAGGGAGTATATGGATGTCTCATTTTTAAAATCCATTTTGTCAGCTTATATCTTTTGTTTGGGGAGTTTGATCCATTCATATTCAATGATATTACTGTAAATGCATTATTTACTTCCACCGTTGTATTCTTTGGTTTTCCTATGCCATGTCTTATTTTGTTCATCTTTTTACTCTTTTAGTTATGCTTTCTGCTATTCTTGCCTTCTAAAATCTCCTCCAAGCCTCTCTCTCCTGTCTTTTTCTTTTGGACTGTAAAGGTCCCTTTAATACTTCCTGCAAAATTGGATTCTTTTTTTAAAGATGTCTCTTAGTTTCTGTTTGTTTGTGAATATTTTAAACTCACCTTCATATTTGAAGGACAATTTTCCTGGATAAAGAATTCTTGGCTGGCAAATTTTCTCTTTCAGTATCCTAATTATATCATACCTTTGTCTTCTTGCCTTCATGATTTCTGATGAGAAATCCACACCAAGTCTCATTGGACATCCCTTTTTTGTGATGGTTTGCTTCTCCTTGCTACTCTCAGAATTTTCTCTTTCTCTTTCATGTTTGACATTTTGAGTAGTATATCTCATGGAGTAGGTCTATTAGGATTTATTCTGATTGAGGTATGCTTTGTTTCTTGTACATGGAAACCCTTTTCTCTCATGAACATTGGGAAATTTTCAGCCATTATTCCCTCAAATCCTCTTTCTGCCCTGTTTCCCTTCTCTTCTACCAGAATTCCCATGACACGTATGTTGTTGAAATTCGTGTTACCATTCAATTCAAAATTTTCTGTTCTTTTTGCTCTCTGTTCTTCTCCTCTTCAATTTCAGCTGGTGTGTCTTCTGTATCAATTACTCTTTCTTGTATCATTTTGTGTCTGCTTATGCATGCCTCCAATGTTTTTTTTTTTATCTCACTATTAATGTCTTTCATTCCCATGAGGTCTGTTATTTTCTATTCAGGTTTTCAAATTCTTCTTTGTGCTCTCTCAGTGTCTTCATGATGTCCTTTATCTCTTTAGCCATATTTTCTTTCAACTCATTAATTTGGTTTTTGAAGTTTACTTGAGTCTCATTGACTCAAATCCTGTGTCTCATATAGTTTTTTGATGTACTCCTTCTCTTGGTCCATTTCTTCCATTTTCTTAGTATGGCTTCTTTCCTTCTGCTTGCTTTGGGATTAGTTTGCTGTTCTTTTTCTAGTTTCTCCAGAGGTTTAGTTAGATCTTTGATTTTACGTGTTTCCTCTTTTTCAATATTTTTTTAGGGTTATAAATTTCACTCTCAGTACTGCCTTAATTGTATCTCATAAGTTATGATAGGTTTTGTTCTTATTTTCATTCACCTCAAGATATTTACAAATTTCTCTTACAATTTCTTCTTTGACATACTTATTGCTTAGGATTGTGTTGTTTAGGCTTCATAAACTTGTGAACTTTCCCCTTTCCCATCTATTATGTGTTCCAGCCTCATTCTATCATGATCTGAGATGTCGCTTTGTATAATTTCAATCTTTTTTATATTTATTGAGACCTTCCTTGTCATGTACCATGTGACATATCATGGAAAAAGGTCCATGAGTACTTTAGAAGAATGCATAACCCACTGATTTGAGGTGCAACATTCTATGTATGTCGATTAGGTCTTCTCATTTATCATATTGTTCACATTCTCTATTTCTTTTCTGACCTTCTGTATAGTTTTTCTATCTAATGATATGAGTAGTGTGCTGAAGTCTCTTTTATTATAGAGATATCTATTTCTACCTTAAATTTCTTTCATTTTGACTTTTATTTATCCTTTTTTTTATTTTTTGTATCATTTATCCAATTTTACAAATATTTAGTTCTTCAGTAGCTCCAAGTAACTTAAATTCTTTATATTTATCATACTTTACTGTCAGAATAAGACACAGATAGTTTATTACAGCTAGTGTGTTCACTATTAGGTAGTGGTTTGATTTGCCAGCTCTGCATCTATAAGGATGTTTGTCATCTGTCAGAGCAATACTCTTGAATTTTCTCAGAAAGGTGGATATGCATCAAATATTAGAGGTGAAGAACTCAGGTTTGTTTGTTTCCCTTCAGTTTTGCTGGAGTTTGTCGCATGGAATTTGGGGGATCTTGGTTAGGCACATAATTATTTATGACTGTTACTTCTTCCTGGTGGACTGTCCCTTTCATTATATATAATGGCCTTCTGCAACTCATGCCATTTTTTGCAGTTAAAGTTTGTTTGGTCTAATATTAGTATGGATACTCCAGCTCTTTTTTGGTTACAGTGTGTACAGAATATCGTTTCCAAATCTTTCACTTTCAGCCAATATGTGTCCCTGGATCTAAGGTGAGTCTCTTGTAGACAGCTTAAGGATGCTTAGTGTTTTCTTTTTGTCCATTCTGTCAGTCTGTATCTTTTGATTATGGTATTTAATCCATTCACATTCAATGATATTACTTTTTTTCTCAAATCCATCTTTATTTGAATTCATAAATACAGTAGTTCAGTAGGCTAATCTACTTTACTCCTATTCTCAGAATACAGGGTTTTTAATATTTAGTACATTAGATTTTAAATTTTTTTTAATTATTTTGTTTTATTTTTTTAGGAATTTATTCTACAGATATACTCTCATCTGTGAAATGACACCTTGACAATGCTATGCCTTACAATATTCCCCCCCCCACTTGCTTTCTGTGTCCATTCACTGGGTATTCTTCTGTGTCTGTTTCTTGCCATCTCTTCTCATTATTCTCCTCCAGGCTTCACTGTGATTTGATCCTAAGGACCTCTGATGTGGAAGAGAGGCACCTTGTCAGTTGCACCACCTCAGTTCCTGGTTCCTGGCATGTCTCACCTTGACTCTGTCCTATGTGTCTCCTTTTGTTGTGTCATCATCTTGCTGCATGGTTCACCACATGGACCTGGCTTGCTGCATGTGCCTGGCTTGCTGTGCATCCATGAAGGCCTGGGTAGCCATGCAGGTCTGGCTGGCCATGCAGGCCTGGCTTGCCTGCAATCTTTTACCATGGGACCCCAGGGCTTGAATCCAGGTCCTCCTATATGTTAGATGGAAGTCAACCACTTCAGCCACATCCACCTCCACATTAGATATTAAATTGGTATATGGTTTTGGGGTGACCTGAAAATTTGCATTTCTAGCCAATTTCCAAGATTCTGCCTTTAAGGCTGGAATTCTGTGATTTACTCAGTTTTTTAAAAAGCCAAGCATGGAGATAAATTTGTGCCAATTTTCAAACCCTCCATGATCATCTTCAAGATACTATAGCATTCACTTTCCCACCTCATATTTCAATGTCAATGTTTTGCTCCTCTTCTCTCCTCAAATATAAGGTATTTTGGAATTCTATTGAGAATTCTGTGAAACAAAGGTACAAAGTGTAAGTGTAATTCACCAATAGATTAAAATAAGAAAAAGAACACTTTTCTTGGATATGTGGTAAACTGAACCTAGATCCAGATTGGGACGCTCAAGAGCTGTTTTCTGCATGGTTTGTCTCCTCAATCATTGTTTGTAGGACTCTGAGAAGCTGTAGGAATATGCAGGTGAAGGCTTGAGGCCCGACTTCATTTCCAACATTGTGGAATGGGACTGAATATCGCTAAGCAGGGTCCTATGCTCCCCGGCACCACCTGGACAAAAGCCAAGGAGAGTGATCTCCTGGGGTATCCACATTGGATGATGTTACTGTTAATGCATTATTTTCTTCTATCATTTTATTCTTTGGCTTTCATATGTCTTATCCTATTTTTGTCTGTCTTTTTACTCTTTTGGCTATCCTTTCTGATAGTCTTCCCTTCTACATGCTTCTCCATTCTCTCTCTCTTGACTTTCTTTCAGGATGTAAGGCTCCCTTTAATATTTCCTGCAAAGCCAGAGAGTTTTATTAATGAAATATCTTAGTTTCTGTTTATGATAGCTGGAAAATGTCCTTACTAAAAATTTCTTCACTTAAGAAGGTCTGAAATTTCTAATGCACTATTTGAGTTGGCTTTCTATTAATCTAATTTTAGAAGTTTTCTCCTTGTACTTAGTTTCCTGAAGAATACTAACAAGACTTTCTCAGTTTTGTTTACAGGAATAAGATAATGTCTCAAAACAAAATCAGGCTGAATAGTGTCAGGAGCACCTTAAGACCCAGTAAATCTGTAGCTTCCTCAGTATCAACAAACCTTGATATCTTTGAGTAATTGGTTAAGAAAGTGGTCATGAAGACATTGCTGAACTGTGGTCAACTAGCTGCTGAAACCAAGGACACATTTGATGTGCTTGAAACAATTCAGGACTAAGAAATTGCACATAAACTCTTCACAAGACCCCTGGCATCACTTGTTTTTCTCTTCCCTTATCCCTCTCCCTTGCCTATAAAATTCCTAGCTCCCATTCTTGCTTTGAACCGGTTTGGGGAAGATTCCCCCAGTTCTTTGTTTGTTCACCTGCACTAAATCACCTTCTCACTGAGAGAAGTTTTTCTCCTTTGTAGTGCTGGATCAGTTAGGCCTTTATTTTGGGGGTAGCTGCACTTACAGTAACATTTATTGGTGAATATTTTAAACCTATCTGCAAATTTTGGACAATTTTTATGGATAAAGGTTTCTCAGCAGGCAGTTTTTCTTTTTCCATATCCTAATCATATCATAACACTGTCTTCTTGCTTTTATGGTTTCTGACCAGAAATCCACACTAAGTCTTACTGGGCATCCCTTGTATGAGATGGTTTTTTTCTCCCTTGTTGTTTTCAGAATTTTCTGTTTCTTTGTTATTTGACATTCTGAGTAGTATGTTTCTTGGAGTAGACCTGTTCATGTTTATTCTGATAGGGTTAAGCGGTGTTTCTTGGACATGTAAATTCATTTCTTTCATGAGAGTTGGTAAATTTTCAGCCATTATTTCCTCAAATACTCTTCTGTCCCTTTTCCCTTCTCTTATCTTTCTGGAACTCCCATGTCATGCATGTTGTAATGCTTTTGCTGTCTTTCAACTCCCTGAGTACCTGCTCAATGTTTTCCATTCTTTTTTCTCTCTGCTCTTCTTTCTCTTCAATTTCGGCTCTTCTGTCTTCTGCATCACTTATTCTTTCTTCTATCATTTTTTGTCTGCTGTTGTATGCCTCTAAGTTGTTTCTGTCTCACCTATTTTGTCTTTCATTCCCATAAGCTCTGCTATTTTTTATATGCTGGTTTTCAAATTCTTGTGCTCATCCAGTTTCCTCTTGATTTACTTTATCTCTTTAGTCATATTGTATTTCAACTCATTGATTTGATTTTGGAGATTTGTATGAACCTTGTTGATTAGTTGTCTCAAATCCTGTGTGTAATCTGGGGCTCTGATTATTCCTTTGCTTGGGCCATATCATCCATCTTCTTACTATGGCTTGTAATTTTTTGCTGATGTCTAGTCATTTGATTATGATGGTGGATTTAATCTGATGCTCTATTTCTCTCTCTCTCTGCTTAGGGATTTAGTAGTAGGAGGTTGTGTGTTACTGCTCTTATTAGATTCTTGGTTCAACCTATTCTAGCTCTTTAATATTTTCCTTGTTTAGCTGCTCAAAACCATATCATGAACCCAGTAATGGGTTGTAAACCAACATCCAGGGTCCTTTGTGAGGTATGCTGTAAAAGCCAGTAAAAGACTTTCATTTAATTACTTTTAATTTCCTCACATGCACTGCCTTGCCCTGTCAGCAGATGGCACTCTTTCACAGTCCTCTCATTTTAAATCCTGCGTTGAATGTGTTCACTGCAAAACTAACAAAAAAGTGACAGATTATTTTGCCTCAAAACTATTATAGCCTCACAAATCACACTTTTTCAGAGGGTGTCTCCAACCTTTGCTCACTGCCCCCTCCCTTTTCCCAATTGGGAAATAATTTCCCTCACCTTTGTGTCCTTATCAACCAGTTGTGGTCAGTAAGGAGGGTATTTTTGAAAGTATGATTTATCTAATCCCTTGCTGGCTCTATGCACATAGAGTTGCACAACCCAACCAGCCTGGAAGGGATCGTGGGACACAGAAGACCAAATTTATTGGCCAAAGTTGAATCAGCCTGAGGCTACATCCCTGTCTCCTCTTATACCTGGAGAAGTGGAGCCCTGTGGCCACCTCTGTCCATAGCTGCCAGCCAGAGGCAGTATAACTCAAAGCTGTCTGATCCAAGGGGAGGATGGGCACTAGCAGCTGCAGCTGCAGCTTTAACTCACAGTGTTTCCCCATCAAGATTCTTTTCCATTTCTCCTCTCTCTTCTGGATGGTGTCCAGCTTTCCCCTGGTGCCCTAAACTCGAAAACTTTATTCCAGTTTTTTACCTTTTCTCTAGCTATATTACTTGGAGAGGTGATTCCTGTGTTTCTCTAATCCTCCATCTTTCTGGAAGACCTAGAAGTGTTCATTTTTTATGTTGTCCAAATTACCATTTTTTCTTTAATGGAGTTTGTTTCTTTTTTTAAATCTAAAGTGTCATTGTTGAAGTTAATGTCACCTAGATTTTCTTCTATGTTACAATCTAAATGTTGATAGTTTTGCATTTTAAATTAAATGTGGAATTCATATTGAATATTTTTTTGTGAAAAATATAAAGAAAGTTTCTAGAATGATTTTTCTGACATTTATGTCCAATTATTCTAACACCATTCATTTAAAATATTATTTTTTAACAAATGAATTGTCTTTGCATATTGTAAAATTTCAGTTAGGGCATATTTTTGGAGTCTGTATTCTATACAATAGATATATTTTCTTTACCATGTCACTCTGTCATAATAACTGTAGATTTATAGTAAGTCTTGAGGACAGGTGGTGTCAGTCCTCTGAATTTCATCTTCCCTATTGTGTTAGAAATTTTGGGTATTTTATAATTACATATGATCTTTAGGATCAGTTTGTCAACATTCACAAAATAACTTGTGGTAATTTTATTGCAATGCCAGAGAATCTATAGATCAAGTAGGAAAGAAATACAATATTAATTACATTAAGTCTTCCAAATCATGTATGAGATATATCTCCATTTATTTAGATTTTCTCTTAAAAAAATTCCTCAAAAGGTTGTAGCTTCCCTCACAATATACCTTGTAAACATTTTTAAGGCCTGTACCTATTTTTTATTGCTCATATAAATGGTGTTAACATTTTTTATTTAAAATTTTATTGAAGTATATCATCATATGTAAACATACAGAAACAATAAGTGTATAGTAAAAGTTGTGGACTTACCAAAAAAACATGCATAATGTCACACAGGGCTCTCATACCTCACTCTATCAAAAATACCTGGCATTGTGGTGAAACATTTCTAACAAATGATGAAAGAGCATCATCAAATTATTACTACTAAATAAACTATCTTGCTTTTGGAGTATTTTCTCTGGACCCACCCTATTATTATGATCATTATATCATTCATACATAAATATACATAATAAGTGCATAGTAAAAGTTGTGAAATTACAAAGCAAACATACATAAATCATAAAGGGATTTCATACATCAACCCACCAGCAACACCTTGCATTGTTGTGAGACATTTGTTACAAATTATGAATGAATATCATCAAAATCTTACTACTAACTAAAGTCCATATCTTACATTTGGTGTATTTTTCTACCAATCCACCCTATTATTAGTTTTTTAGTATATTTTTATTACAGAAGTTGTAAACTTACAAAACAATCGTGCTTATGTGCAGAATTCTCATACAACATATCTCCAACAACACACCACACCACAGTGGAACATTTGTTACATATTATGAGATAATATCATCAGACTGTTACCAGTAACCATGGTCCAAAGTGTACATTTGGCACACTTATTCCATACTCCATCATTATCAACACAGTACACCTTTGGCATAAATGTATGAATATTACACTATTGCTGTTAATTGCAATCCATATTCACTCCATTTTTATTTTTCCCACACTTCTCTACATTTCAACCACCCTGCAATAGTGACAAACATCTGCTCTTGCTTACAAAGGACATTCTTGCATCTGTACTATCAACCACAATTCTTATCCACCTCTGGGTTTACTGTATTATTCATTCCTTAGCTTATTCTCTAACTTTCCTTCAAGTGACATTTACATCCTTCCACTACACCTTCCAGTCACATTCCCATTCATGAACCAACTGTTACTCACCATGTGTTACCATCACCCCTATACATTTCCATAATTTTATGGTAAGGTTAATTAAAACTTCTACATACATTAAGCATCAGTAGTCAATCTCAGCCATCCTCTTATCTCCTTTAAGAATCCACTACCTACCTACCACGTCTTCAAGATATTTTCCTATATATTTTTTTAAAGGCTTGATGATTCTTGCTTTTATATTTAGGTCTTCGGTACATTTTGAGTTAATTTTTGGTATAAGGTGTGAGATAGGGGTCCTCTTTCTTTCTTTTGGTTATGGGTATTCTGTTCTCCCAGCATTATTTTTTGAATGAGCTGTTCTGCCTGAGGTGGGAGGGTTTGACAAACTTGTCAAAAACAACATGATCATAAATGTGAGGGTCTGTTTCTGAACCATCAATTTCATTACATTGGTCTCTGTGTCAGTTTTTATTTCAGTACAATGCTGTTTTTACCACAGTAGCTAGGTAACATAATTTAAAGACAAGAAGTGATAGTCCTCCAAATTTTGCTTTTCCTTTTAAAGATATTTCTGCCTATTTGGGACCCCTTGCCCTTCCAAACACATTTGGTAATAGTGTTTTCCATCACTTTAAAAATGCTGGTGGGATTTTTAGTGGTATTGCATTGAATCTGTATATCAATTTCCAAAAAATTAACATCTGTAGCAATTTCATATTGTTTATGAATTCCATAATGTTATTGGATTATGTAAATAAACTGGTCTGCTCCTCTGGGCATATTAGATTTTATTAAATTCAAAGGTTTCTTTATTAATTGATTAAATTATGTTTAGGGTTTTGATTGGGCCACATTAGTAGGATGTTGAGTCCCCACCCACCAAGGGGGTTGAGACTCACAGAGAAAATGAAATGGTAGAATGCAGAATTAGTTTTTTTGATGCTGAAGCCCCAGGAAGCAAACACATAGGAGAAAAACACAGAACAATAGAGTAGAGATGTCTCCATAGACATAGGAGAGGCCCAGAAAATGAGTAAACTTGATAGTCTACAGCTAACATTGTGGAGAGAACACAGTAGCTGAGCCAGATAGAAATGAGCCCCAGGAGAGAAAGGAGACTTTTCCTAACCTATAGCTAATATTATAAAACCTAGAAACATAGAGCCTTAAGAGAAGAGTAATGCTGGACCCTTGCAGAGGTTGGCAACCATCTTGCTCCAAAATGGGGCAACAAACTTTGTTAGGAAAGTATCATATGCTTTATGGCCTCATAACTAAGATTCTACCCCAAATAAATACCCTCTGTAAAAGCCAACAGATTTTTGGTACTTTGCATCAGCACCCCTTTGGCTGGCAAATACAGAATTTGGTACCAGGAGGGGTGTAGTGTTTTTGGAATTACTAAAATCCTGGAAAGTTTTTATAAATGGGTAAGGGGTATTTTGGGAGGATTAATGAGATGCTTCATGGAAAAGTCCTAGATTGCTTTGAAGACACTTTTGGTAGAAATTTGAAGCCTAAAGTTATTTTTGATAATGCCTCAGAAGGAAATAATTGTGATGTTTGTTTTAACAGGCCTAGAGTGCTTTGAAAAAACTGTTGGTAGGAATATGGATGCTAAAGAAACTTTTTAATGAGGCTTCAGAAGTAAATGATAAAACTATTAATATAAACTGAAGAAAAATGTGAATCATGTTTTAAAATTGCAGAGAAATATGTAAGATTAACTCGATGTTTTATGGTAGGCAGAATTTGAAAATGATGAGCCTGGATATTTAGCAGAAGAACTTTCCAAAGTAAACTTGAATAAATGACTGGGTGTCTCATTGAAGCTTATAGTAAAATGCTACATGAGATAAATAAGCTGAAAATTGAATTGTTGGGCACAAAGAAAGCAGAAACTGATTTCAGAAATTCCAAGCCTCTGGAAATCAAGCCGACAAATGATAGTGCCCCATTTGAGGACTTAACTAAACTGGGAACATGTAAATCAGGATTGAAGATGTAGTTATCTGGGAAAGATGTCTGGAAAGACTTACTGTCTGATCACTTGGACCCCTGATTCTTGCATGCTAAACAAAAAGATTTTGGGAGAGCTGTTTGAACAAAACCACTGACAACTTGGACCAAAAAGGACATGGAAAGGAGAGATTGAAGGAGAAACAACTTTAAGAAGAAAGCCATGGAAGCTGAGATATGGAAATAAGACTCTGGGAGAGCAAACTGAAGAAATTGTAAACATACATAAAAAGGTAATGGATATAATGGTGATGAAAGGCCCAATCCAAGAAATCAAGAATACACTAGAAGCACATAGCAGCCTATTTGAAGAGGCAGAGGAAAAAATTAGCAATGTGGAAGACAGTACATCTGAAATCAAACAGATCAATAAAAAATTAGAAAAAAAATCCAGCAGGGACTTAGGGATCTTAATGGCAACATAAAATGCAGAAACATACATATTATAGGCATCCAGAGGGAGAAGAGAAGAGAAAAGGGACAGAAGGAGTGTTGGAGGGAAAAAATAGCTGAAAACTTCCCTTCCATATTGAGGGAGATGGATGTATATGTCCAGAAATTGCAGTGTACTGCAAACTGTATAAATTCTAACTGTCCTACTCTAAGACATATACTTGTTAAATTGTCCAATGCTCAAGACAAAGAGAGAATACTGATAGCAGCAGGAGAAAAGAGAACTCTTACATTCAAGGAAAACTCAATAAGACTAAGATATGATCTCTCATTTGAAACCATGAAGAAAAGAAGATAGTGGTATGACATAGTCAAGGTGGTAAAAGAAGAAAACTTCCAGCCAAGAATTCTCTATACAGCAAACCTGGCATTCAAAAATGTTGGAGAATTCAAAATATTCACAGATAAACAGAAATTGAGAGTGTGCAAATAAGAGACATGCTCTTCAAGAAATGCTAAAAGGAGTGATACTGGTTGAATGGAAAAAAATCATGAGAGTTGGAGGAGAGAGTAAGAAAAATAAAAAAAAAAAAGAAAAATGAAAAGAACATATAACACACATAAACCCAAAGATAATATGACTAATGTAAGTAATTTCTTGAGCATAAGAAAATTGAATTTTAATGGATTAAACTCATGAGTCACGAGAAAAAGATTGCCAAAACGGATAAGGAAATATGACACATCTATATGCTGTCTCCAGGAAACCCAATGCAGACCAAGGGATTCAAGGCAGCTGAAAGTGAATGGCTGTAAAAGAATCCTACAAGCAAACAATAAACAAAAAAGGGTGGGAGTAGCAATACTAATATCAGACAAAATAGACTTTAAATGCCAAACTTTTGTCAGGGACCAATATAGACAGTATATATTAGAAAAGAGGTAATCATTCAAGAAGAAAGAACAATCATAAACATTTATGCTCCTAACTGGGGCACGTCACAATATATAAGGCAAAAATGGACAAACTAATTGGAGAAATAAACGCATCTACAATTTTAATGGGAGACTTTAATACACCATTATCATCATTAGAAAGAACATCTTGACAGAGAATCAATAAAGAGCAAAAACTTTGAACAATACAAAGAGGATCTGGGCCTTATAGACATATACAGAACACTACACCCAAATACAGTGGGATATACATTCTTCTTGAGTGCACATGGATCATTCTCCAAGATATACCACATGCAAGTCCACAGAAAAACTCTCAATGAATTCAGAAAGTTTTAAATTATGCACACTAATTTATCTGACCAGAATGGAATGAAGCTGGAAAGCAGTCAGGGCCAGAGAACCAGATTAGGCACAAAGATATAAAAGTTGAACAACTCACTCTTATACAAACAGTCGGTCAAGGAGGAAATATCAAAAGAAATAAGTAACTACCTTGAAACAAATGAAAATGACAATGCAACATATTAAAACCTATGGGATGCAGCAAAAGCTATACTGAGAGGGAAATTTATAGACATAAATACATATATCAAAAAAGAAGAAAGAGCTAAAATTGAAAAAACCTAATTGCACACCTGGAAGAATTAGAAAAATAAGAAAAAATTAACTTCCTTTCCAAAGGAAGTAGAAAGAAGGAAATAACAAAGATTAGAGCAGAACTAAATGAAATAGAAAATAAGAAAGCACTAGAAAAAATAAACAAAACTAAAAACCGGTTCTTCAAGAAGATAAAAAAAATTGACAAATCATTAGCTAGACCAACAAAGAAAAAAAGAGAGAAGATGCAAATATACAAAATAAGAAATGAGGAAGGGAATATAACCACTGATCCCACAGAAATAAAGTGTATCATAAGAGGATAATTTGAAAAATTGTATCACAACAAGAAGGATAATTTAGAGGAAGTGGACACATTTCTAGAAACTCACAAACAGCCTACATTGACAAAAGAAGAAATTGATGAACTCAACAGATCAATCACAAGTATCAGTCATCAAAAACTTCCCAACTAAAAAGAGCCAGGACAGACGGCTTCACAGGTGAATTCAACCAAACATTCTGAAAAGAACTAACACTAATCCTGCTTAAAATCTTTAAAAAAAAAATAGAAGTAGAAGAAACATTGCATCTCATTCTACAATGACAACATTACCTTAATGCCAAAGCCAAACAAAGATGCTTAAATAAAGTAAAATTACAGATTAATCTCTATAATGAACCTAGATGCTAAAATCCTCAATAAAAAACTTGCTAATCATTTTCTACAACACACCAAATAAATTACACACCATGACCAAGTGGGTTTCATCCCAGGTGTGCATGGGTGGTTCAACATAAGAAAACCAATGTAATACACTATAGATAGAAAGAAAGCAATTCACAGGTCATTTCTATAGATACAGAAAAGCATTCAACAAAATACTGCACACATTTCTGATAAAAAAACAATGCAAATGAATAGGAATAGAAGGAAACATCCTGCTCATGAAGAAGGTTATACATTAAAAGCAAACAGCTAACATCATATTCAATGGTGAAATCCTAAAGGCATTCCCTTTAAGATCAGATACAAGACAAGGATGCCCACTATCACCACTCCTATTTCACATTGTGGTAGAACTAGTTGCTCTGGCAGTGAGGCACGAAAGAATTATAAAATGCATCCAAATTGGAAAGGAGGAAGTCAAAATTTCACTATTTGCAGATGACATGATCCTATACATAGAAAGCCCTGAGAAATCTACAACAAAGCTTCTAGAACTTATAAATGAGCTCAGTAAAGTTGCAGGTTATAAGATCAGTGTGCAAAAAGCAGTAGCATTTCTGTACACTTATAATGAGCAATCTGAGGGGGAAATCAAGAAAAAAATGCCATTTACAATAGTAACTAAAAGAATAAAATACCTAAGAATAAATTTACCTAAAGGTGTAAATGATGCATACACAGAAAACTACACAACACTGTTAAAGGGAATCAAAGAAGTCTTAAATGAATGGAAGAATATTCCCTGTTCATGGATAGGAAGACTAAACATCATTAACGTGTCTATCCTACCCAAACCAATCTATGGATCTAATGCAATTCCAGTAAAAAAACAACACAGCATTTTTTAATGAATCGGAAAAATTAACTTTGAAATTATTTGGAAGGGCAAGAGGCCCCAAATAGCCAAATACATATTGAAAAAGAAAAAGAAAATCATAGGAATCACACTACCTGACTTCAAAACATTTTACAAAGCTACAGTGTTCAAAACTGCATGATATTGGCCCAAGGACAGACATAACAACAAATAGAACCAAAATGAGAGTTCTGATATAGATCCTTGCATATACAGTCATCTGATATTCAACAAGGCTACCAATCCCGCTTAACTAAGAGAGATAGAATGGCCTCTTCAGTTAATTCTACTTGGAGAACTGGTTATCCACATTCAAAATAATGAGAGAAGAACAGGATCTTAAACTTTATACAAAAATCAACTCAAGATGGATCAAGGATCTAAATATAAGAGCCAAGACCATAAAGACTTTGAAATATAATGTAGAGAGACATCTACAGGACCTTTTAATAGGAAATGGTTTCATGAACTTCACATCCAAATCATGAGCAGCAAAAGAGAAAATAGATAAATGGGAGTCCCTCAAAATTAAAAACTTTTGCACCTCAAAGGAGGTTATCAAGAAAGGAAAAATGTAGCCTACTCAATGGGAGAAAATATTTGGCAATCATATATCTGATAGTAGCCTAATATCCAGCATATATAAAGAAATACTACACCTCAAAAATAAAAAGACAAACAACCCATTTAAAAATGGGCAAATGACTTGAAAAGACATTTCTCCAAGGAAGAAATACAAATGGCTAAAAAGCACATGTAAAGAGGCTAAACATCACTAGCTATTAGGGAAATGCAAATCAAAGCTACAATGAGATACCATCTTCCATTCACTAGATTTGTGGTTATTAAAAAAAGGGGACTACACGTGTTGGAGAGCATATGGAGGAATGAGAACATTCATCGACTGCTGGAGGGACTGTAGAATGGTTGAGCCATTGTGGAAGACAGTTTGGTGGGTCTTCCAAATATTAACTAGAGAATGGCCATATGATCCAGCAATTCCACTGCTAGGTACCCAGAAGAAATGAAAGCAAGGATAAGAACAGATATATGCACATCAATGTTCATAATGGCACTATTCACTATTGCAAAAAGTTGGAATTAAGCCAAATGCCCATCAACAGATGAATGGAAAAACAAAATGTGGCACATATACACAATGGTATATTACTCAGCTCTACGAAGGAATACAGTGCTAACTCAAACGATAACATGGATGAATCTTGAGGATCATACGTTAAGTGAAGCAAGCCAGGCATTGAAGGACAAATATTATGTGACCTCACTGATATGAATTAAGCAAATTGAGCAGACTCAGAGAGCTGTTGTGTGGAAGATAGGTTTATAGGAAATAGGAAGGGAGAAGAAGGTTGTGAGCCAATGTCCATAAAGGTGTAATCTATGATAAGGTGGAAGTGTGTATTTGGGCACTGAAGGGATATGACAGGAGGGTAGTGATACTTTTGGGTTTGGTGGTGCATGTTTGAAAGGTGGGTAGAGTGGGAAGGGTGGGTTGGACAGTCAATGGAACTGAGGGGAAGGTTGGGGGAGGGACCAAGTGAACACTGTGGATTGGTGGGTGTGTGGTTGAAATTGCAAAGGTGGGATGCTTTTATGGCAATATGACAAGAATGGCTTACTGGTTGAGGGTGTTGGATGGGGGTGTTTGATACAAGGCCCACATGAGGCAGCCTTATAAGGAGTGTGCTATTGATCATTTTGTCATAATATGTTGTATCAGTGGGTGGAAACCCACATAATGAGCAGGAAGGAGTTGGGCTCCCATCCTGGGGAAGACCAGGATGTCCTCAAACAGAGGGTTGGGATTCTTTAAAAGGCATGGGCAGATCATAATAGGGGAGGACAAACCAGTGTGTTAAGACCTCAGTGTTTTTGCAAGTAACTATGAATCTTGTCATCCAAGGACTGAACCTGGGTGGTCACCACTGTCCCTGAGGGGAGTTGGAAGGATTAGAATAGATGGAACAGGGGGCAATGGAAGTGTTCTACATGATCTTGCAATGATGGGCACAGGCCCTGTTAAATATCATTTAAATTTATAAAAGTGTATGTTCTAAAATGTAAATCATAATGTAAACCATTGACCATGGTTTGAAGCTATGTTTCACTATTTGCATATCAATTATAACAAATGTACCACCCACATATAAAAAGGTATTAATATGGGAAGGGGGAAAAGGGGGAGGATGTTGGGTATATAGGAGTCCCCTATATTCTGTATGGGACTTTAATGTGACCTAAAACTTCTTTGAAAACAAAATGAAAAAAAGGAAGACACTGGGGAATAAATGGAAGAAAATGTCACTGTACATACAAGACAACAGATATTACAGTAATGAGAGGGAAAATGTCAAAAAATTGTTTAATTTTTTCATTATTTTTAATATCCCAATTTTAAAATTTTATTTTTAGTTTAAAAAATTTTTTTTTATGTATTTTATTTCTTATATTTAAACCTACCATTATTTCATTTTCCTATTAATTGTATTTGGCTACTCATGGGCTTCATTGTTAAAGAAGCTTTAGATAACAGAAGAGTTACACCGGGGAAGGGGAGGATTTTTGGTGTGGTGTGTCAGTGAAGGAGGATACATGGGGTGGAATTCACCTGGACATATAAATATGGTATACAAATGTGTTCAAATGTTCATGGGGCATTGTCACAGTGGGTGAAGATTCACACAATAATCTACAGAATATTGAATTCCCAACCTGGAGAGCTCTGCCACATTCTTTAATGGAGCAGCAATAGTACCCAAGTGCAGGGAAAATGACTGGTGAAGGAGGATGATCCATTGATGGTCCTTGATTTTGATGATTATGCTTGTGAGCCTTTGATCTTCAACTTGAAACTTATTTGAACAAGTTGAACAAGTTGAACAAGTTGAAGAAGTTGAACAA
>JAQZBX010054132.1:0-18718 GCA_029593785.1 Cabassous unicinctus | reverse complement strand
CCCCTAAGGAGGGTGGAGGCAAGGGCAGAGGGGGTCCTGCCTGCCTGGTTTGGAGGCGACCCAGGCTCGGTGACACCCTGTGGGCTGGGGGGCTCAGGAGAAGGCTCAGGCCAAGGGTCGTGGAGGCCCTGCCCTCTCCTCTCCCCCAGACCACCTGTTCCTCACGCTCTTCCCGCTGGGAACTTCCCTGGACCCTCGTCCTCAGCAAGTCGGCCATCTCTCCCTCCAGTGTCTGAAGGCCAGCGGGACCAGTGCGAGGCACCCAGTGACCCCAAGTTCCCCGACTGCTCAGGGAAGGTGGAGGTGAGGCCTGGGGCAGAGGGGCAGGGAGGGGGTTGCGTGGAGGGTGATGAGGATAGTTGGTCCCTCTGCAGGCGCCGTGGCTGGGGCTGGCTCCAGATCTGCTCCCGGTGGGGATGTCAGGCAGCTACGGCCTCTCTGCCCAGCCCTGAACCCCGACTCTGGAACAAGCTGGCACAGCCAGACATCAGGAAGTGGCTTCTCTGCTAGAGGCCCCTGCCTGGCCCACCGACTCAGATTCCCCAGGATGAGTCAGCTGTCAGGGCTTTTCATAACCTGCTCACAGAGAATGAGCTGTTGGGTATCTCTGTGTTCCCACCACCAGCCCCATTCCTGCACGGTCACAAAAGGAATGGCCCCAGGCACCCTCTCCCGGCTCTCTGGCTTTCCGGCTGGGCCCACCTCTGGCTGCTGCTCTTGTCTGCACAGCAGCTCCCTTTCCTTGGTGGACACGTGGGAGTCACTGGGGTGGGACCTGCCCATGCCCTGCCCTGGCCCCAGCCCTTGATTCTCCTTGACCTTGGTCTCCAGCCAAATCCCTCTCCCAGGTAATGGGGTGGGGGTGAGCAAAGGAAGGGGGAGAGGAAGCCGGGCCCTGCGCTGCTGCCCCTCCTGGCTGTTTGTCCCAGAACTTTGCCCTCCTGAGTCCTGGCCTAGCCTTATTCCTCGAGGGTCTCTGCTTGGGCCCGGGGGGTGGGGGGTGGTCCTGCCCTGCCTTCTCTGGGGTCCTCAGCAATCAGGGCAGACAGCCAGGTCCTGGGGGCAGGTTTCCTGGTTCAGTCTCTCTTCTCTGCTTTGGTCCCTTGTTGCATCTTTAGGGCAGGCCCCAGAGACCCTGTCCTGGGGGACCTTGAGGTCCCCAGGGCCCTGCATGCAAGGGGAGCCTGCTGAGGGCCTGGGTGGGGCTGGTGCTGGCCCTTGGCCCAGGCCTGCCCCTCTCTGCAGTGGATGCGTGCCCGCTGGACCTCTGACCCCTGCTACGCCTTCTTCGGGGTGGACGGCACCGAGTGCTCCTTTCTCATCTACCTCAGTGAGGTCGAGTGGTTCTGTCCCCCGCTTCCCTGGAGGAACCAGACGGCCATGCAGTCTGCCCCCAAGCCCCTCCCCAAAGTCCAGGTAGGCCTGGGAGGCAGCTGGGCCAGTGGCGGGCTGGTGGATGGGGCGGCCGGCCTGCCCGGTCTGGACATCCTCGGGGTCAGCGGGAGGAGCCCTCAGTCCCTGGGCAGAGCGAGGCAGCTCCTGCTACTGGGTGTCTGCTTCCTGCTGAGTGGGGAGGCCCGCCTGACAGGGTCTCCTGAAAGACGCTGCAATGCTAGGCCTACTTGAGGGGCAGGCTGGGGCCTGGGGGGCGCTCCCCTAATGGCCTGGAATCGTAGTGGTCAAGGCATCTGTCATCTGCCGAGGACTCCTGTGCACCAGATCCTTTGTACTCAACTCACCCAGCGTCCTTCTGTGATCTCATTAGCAACGACGAAACAGGTTTTGAGTTAACACTCCAGACAATCAGGTCCTCAGGCTCCGCTGGAAGACAGCTCCTGGCCAGCAGCCCTTGGTCTGACCTCTGCCCCTGCCTCCGCTGTGCCAGCTGGGACCCCTGGGGACTGTCACAGCCCACTGCCCTGGAGGGCTGAGGACAGGTGGCTGGCGGGAGGCCTGTCCAATGAACTTGGCGGGGGCTTGACTGCTGGGGGCGTGAGAGCCAGGCCCTGATTTTGGGGTCGGTGGGCCCCTTCGGAAGGGCTGGAGACACTGGAGCAGGCCCCTGCTTCGTGGGGAGGGGGCCGAGAGGCTGGCCAGCCCCTGTCCCTCCCTGGGCAGTGGGGGTGGCGTGGCAGTGGGTCTGGGGGCTCCAGGTCCTCAGGCGCTGGACTCCCTCCAGGCAGCTTTTCGGAGCAACCTGTCCCACCTCCTGGAGCTGATGGGCAGTGGGAAGGAGTCGCTGACCTTCATGAAGAAGCGGGCCAAGCAGCTCGCCGCGCAGTGGGCCCTGGCTGCCCGGCGCCTGGAGCAGAAGCTGCGGGGCGTCCGGAGGGACCAGAAGCAGGTACCACTGTCGTCTCCGTGCCTTCTGGGAGTTGCGCTCAGAGAGCCCGGGGCCCGTGCTCGGGAGCCCCTGGCTTCCCAGTGGCATGTGGTAGGTGCTCCAAGAGTTTTCCTGAACTGATGCAAATTTGAGCCAGGCGTGGGGAAGCCAGGGTAGGAACAGATGAAGGTGGCACCTTTCCAGGCTGGGGGCAGAGTGGCGGCCCCCCAGCGCGCCGCATTCTGTCTGCATCTTGTTCTCGTGAAGCAGCCGTGGCCTGGAGCTTGGGACTAGGTGTGGCCACGCTGGGAGGTTCACTGGCTCATTCATTCGTCCATGCACCCAGCATTCTCACGACTCCGTCACCTCGCCCTGTTGGATTCTCTCATGGTCCTTGTCATTTCCCGACATCAGCTCACATCTGTGTTCCTTGTTGTCTCCCTCTTCTAACTGGGACCGAAGCACCAGCGCAAAGACGTGGCTGTGTGTGTCCCCAGCGCCCGGCCGCTCGCCCTGCCCCTCGGGCCCTCCCCCTGCCCACCCGGCCTCTGCTCGTCCCTGCTGACCCTCTGTGTCCCCACCAGATCCTCGTCCACATCGGCTTCCTGACGGAGGAGTCTGGGGACGTGTTCAGCCCGCGGGTGCGGAAGGGCGGGCCCCTGGGGGAGATGGTGCAGTGGGCCGACATCCTTGCCGCCCTCTACGTCCTGGGCCACGGGCTCCACATCACCGTCTCCCTGAAGGAGCTGCAGAGGTCAGTGCAGCGAGGATGGGGTGACGCGGGGGGCCCCATCCCCGGAGGCCTGCTCCCCCTGCAGGTCCCTGGACCCACGCTGTCTGCAGGCTTCCTGGCGTGGCACCCTGAGGTCCCTAATCTCCCCCACCACCTGCTCAGCCCGCCGTCCCCACCTCCTCCGCGCTGACGCCTCGTGCATATCTGGGGTGCAAGGGAGGAAGCGTATTTGCAAAGTGCTGTGCAGAAGGGGCCCCCTCTCCATCTCTGGGCCCATGGAGCCCCCTGGGTTTGTGCTCAGTAACTGCCAGATACTGGCTTGTGGGACTGAGCCGCGTCCTGCAGCTGGGGTCCCCTCTGCCTGCTTTCCTAGTGGGCTCGCAGCAGCCTTGAGGTTTCACTGCTGGAACTGGGGGCTGGGGGCCAGGAAGACCTGGAGGGAGGTGGGTGGGCGAGGGATGCACATCCCTTCCCCCACGCTTGGCTTTTCAGGTGGGAGACTGGTGATTAGAGGCCCCCTGGGCGCTTGGGGGAGGATGGGGCCACGGAAGTATGGAGAAGTGTGTGCACCTGTGTGTGGGGGTGTGTATTGGGAGCTTATTTTTAAATACTGTATCGGTGGGATGTAGAAGTACATAAGGAGTTTTCTTCTTTTATTAGTATTTATTATATGGTATTTCATATGTAAAAATATATGTAACTTGTTATGAAGCCCAAGAATAAATGATTTCTCCTGATTCCAAATCCAAATTAAGAAGGAGAATATGAACAGGAGCTTGGAATTTACCTGGACATTCCCCCCATGCCCACCCCTCAGCTTCCCATCCCAGGAAACCTGGAACTCTGTAACTTGAATTTTGTGTTTGTCAGTGTCTTGCTTTTTTAAAAAAAATATTTCCCCCATATTCTTGTATCCATAAACAACATATGATTAAGTATTTTTTGGTTTTGACCTTGATGAAAATGGTACCTACTGTACGTGTTCTTTCCATGACTTGTTTTTTCATTCACTATTGTTTCCAACACCCACCCATGCTGTTGCCAGCAGCTCTATTTCTTTCATTTTCAATGCTGCATGTGTCATCGTGTGCATCTACCGTGATTACGCCTCACCTTTTCCTGTCTTTAAAAGTTATTTTAAACAATGAGTGGACATTCTTGAACGGGTCACCTGGTATACCTGTGTAAAACTTTCTCTTGCGTACAGACCTATTAGGTGTGCAATAACTGTCATTGGGCCTTCAGGTGTGTGAAAATTCAACTCTGTGAGGTAACGCCAAGTTGTTTTCCCAAGTGAGCACACCAGTTCCCAATTCACATTAAGAAGTGAACCAGACTTCTTAATTGGGAGTATGAAATGGCATCACGGTATCTTGTTGTGGTCTGAACTTGCATTTCCCTGATAACTAATGAGGCTCAGCATCCCGGCCTGTGTTTATTTGCCCTTCTTTCTTCTTTATGAAAAACCCATTTGTGTCATTTGCCCGCTTTTTTGTTGGGTTGTTTATCTTTTCTTTATTGGGTTATAAAAAGTTCTTTATGTATTATGGGTGTGAATCCTTTGTGAGTTATATGTGTTAAAAACATCTTTTCCTAGTTCAAGGCTGGTCTTTTTAGTTTCTTTATGGCATTTTTGATGAACAGGAGTCCTTAATTTTCATGTAATCAAAGTTATCAACCTTTGTCTTTGTGGTTAGGGATCTTGCACTGGTGGATTTCTATTCCTCCTTTTCATTGCCATTTTGATGACATTGTTATGACTTCACCCCAGGGCATAACAAAGGAAAGCCCCAGAGATGTTTGCCTGTGAATCCACTTTTCTCCATCAGCTGATTAACTCCTCAGGTGATTTTCAGACTGAAACGTGACTCCCCTCCGGGGCCCACCCAGGTGCGTGATGGTGTGTCGGTTCGGTTCGTGTAGCACACGAGTGTTGGAGAGAGGAAGACGTTGATGGAGGCAGAGTCACCAAGCCCTGGTTTGGGCAGCCCCTTGGCCTCTGCAGGTCTGCCCTGCAGCCCAGGGTCTGTCAGTAACACAGATAGACTCCCAGGAACCCGTGGGAGGCCCCAGCTGTGTTGAACGGTGGAGGAGTGTGTGTCTGGGTTATGAGGTGAGGCCACTAAAGGACCCAGTGGTTTGAAGGTTTTTATCCTCGTGGCCTTACAGATCTGCAGTTCCCACCACCAGAGCCATTCTTTTAAGTCCATATACCTGTCCCCAGTAAACCCAGAGAGGAATGGAAAGGGGGTGGGTCCACTTTGAAGGGGAGGAAGGTGAAGGAACTAATGAGGGGGTGTACGCTCGAGGCAGCGTTGGGAATCTCTGCCCCAAGTAGGGAGCAGTGGATCCCGGGGGAAGATGTGGCCACCTTGGAAAAGCGCCTCTGCCTCTGCCGAATGGCCCCTGGGCAAGGAGCCGGGCTGGGAGCTGTCCCCGCGTGCTGGTGCTGACCCACAGACAATTCCCCGGTCGGAGAGGAGGGGCCAGCACGTCCCTCACCATGGCCCCCAGCCCTTTGGCACTCTGTGGTCAGATCCCGCTGTGGCTTTGTGCAGGCCGTTTCAGAGCCCACCCCTGTCCCTCTGAACAGAGAGCTCAGGAAAGCTCTCAAGGTTAGAAGAAGGCATGTTTATCGAACAAGATTCAGCTCGAGTCCTCCCTTTGGACACTGGGCCCAGAGAAGTGAGAACTTCCTTCCTTTACTCCTTCCCTGAGGGATGGGGAGACATCTCCCACGCAGTCACGACAGCCCAGCACGACATCCTCCCGAGAGAGGAGCAGGTATTTGAAACACCTCCTCAAGAGGAGGGAATTTGACCCAATTGCTCCACTGCCCAGCCTCTGCCGGGGTCCCTCCTATCTCTCGACCTTCACCCCGAGTCCTTAACTGCCCCGAGCACCTCCTCTTCCTCTGCCAGTCCTCTGGGGCTGACCTGCAGTCCAGGGGCTGCCATTGCCCCTCACAGGGCCAGTGCAGTGAGGATGGGGGTCTCTGTGCTAGGAGGTCCTGAAAGTGAGGCCCTGGTGAAAAGCCCCAGGATCTTCAAATGCTCCCCTGCTGCCATCTCTTTCATTACACACACCCACATGAACACATACGTGTGCACGAAAATCATACAAACACGCACATCTGCACAATGGGCCCACCATGCACAAGGACACAAATGCACGTGCATGCTCCTGTTCAAGTCTGTGAACACATGTGCACACACACTATATACACAGGCATACTCAACACCCACACAGTGCACACACTCATGCACACACCCACACCCAGGGAAGCAGTACCCTCCCACCATGGCTTCACTTCCTGCCAGGCTCCAGTGGGTCTGAAATTCCCAGAAGCAGAGGTTCCAGGGAGACGTCTCGCCCCGTCTCTGATTTGTAGTTCATCAAATGGACAGCCCAGAGCGGAGCCCAGACGGCTCCGGCCCCTGGTCCCCTGCGGGGTGTTCTTTCAGTGAACGGCCCTGCTCAGACAGGGCAGACTTGTGTAAACAGCTCAGCCACCCCTGGGAGTATTCTTAGGCGGGTGCTTTCCAGATCTGTTACCATATACAATTTTGAAACAACTGAAAGAATAAAAAGAAAATATAAAGAAAACCACCTTCCCCAGGAGACATTTTGTCTACAAAATTAACAGCACCCACTGTGGGGGAATCCCGTCAGGAGGGGCATTTCTCAACGCTGGCTGCAGAGGGTCCTTGAGGAGCCTTCGCAGCTTACCAATGCTGGGCGCCGCTCTTGGGGTCTCTGATTTAATTCATCGGGGTGGGGCCCAAGCTCCAAGCTTGTAAAGCTCCGCAGGTGATTTTAATGAGCAGCAAGGCACCTCCCAGATGTCTGGGTGGCTGTTAGCTGTGGGGTTGGCACCTTGCAGAATGTGTGAGATCACCTGCATGGCTTGGCTGGAAGCACTGTCCTCTGTGTCCCCAGTACAGGTCCTGAGGGGTGGGATTAGGGCTGGGGTGGGGGCTAAGGGCCCTTTCCTTGACATGAAGTTTCGTAGAAAGAGTGTAAGGATTTCTCCTGAGCCCTTGTCTGCATACTCAAAAGCACCGAGGTCACGCTTGGTGGCAGGCTGCAGGTGTGGGGGCCGAGTGGAGTGGGGGTCAAGGAGGGTCTCCTTGGAGGTGGCACAGATAATGTGGCCTCCTGAGCTCCCTCTAGGGCACCAGGTGGAAAGCTGCTGGCTTGGAATATAGTTTGGGCCACCTCTTTCTTAAATGTACTTTTCTTCCCTCTTCTTTTGTAAAGTGGGGCATTGAGGGGTGGGGTGATGGGTTTGAGGCCCATCTTGCCATGGCAAACTGTTTCTGCCTGGGTCCTGGGCAGAGATACCGTTGAATACCCACACGATGTTGCCTTGAGCCCTGCAGGAGGAGGCAGGACCACCCAGGGGTTTCTGCTCCCAGCCTCGGGGAACCATTACCCAGGAGCTGGACGAGGTTAATTTGGGAATAGGTGAGTGGGACGTGAAGGTGATCTGCACCTTCTGAGCACCGTGGCTTGGCTTCTGCAATAGAGACGTCTCCCTCGGCTGCGAAACGACCTGCATGGGGAAGGCAGCAGGACAAAGATGCTGCCTGTACATTTGGTGAAGTTCATTCACAGATGTTTGCAGCAGATGTCTTGGCCACTAACTAAGCAGCAAGGCTGGACGGACGAGCCGGCTTTTCTCTGCTCCTCATGTTTTGGTGTTTTAATTAACTGGCTCACTGGAGTGGTGTTTGACATCTGGATTTGCTGCTGCAAGATGTTTCCGGGGCGAGAGAGGTGGCGTGCAAGAAGAGTGCCGTCTGTGATAAGGCTGTAAGACGGCGCTGCCAGCCATTCCCCGCCCGCACGCTGTCGTGTGTGATGAAGGAGATGCGGAGATAAATCCCCTATTGGCTGTACCTCGAGACGTCCTCTTGAGTGCCAGGCCTACAGTGGGCATTTTAAAGTTAAGCTCTTCCCTTCCTGTTGCCCAGAATTGGCTGTGCTCATCAATTTTATTTGCATAATTTCAAGCACCATTAATAGTACATGGCATGTGGAAAAATTACTGAGCTCTTCCTCCATCCATGAGTGAAATTGGGTTTAGTAGAAAATTAGTTGACTTAACTGGCAAATGATGAATGCTTGAAAAGTGAATGCTTAAAAATGAGGAGGGCTGTGAGGGGAAACTCTTGGCTGTCAAGCATGTGGTCAGAATGGAAATCAGTCTTCTAGTCTGGGGATGGATTTCAAGGGGAATACCAGGGAGGGGCCACAGAGAACGGCGAAGGCAGGGACCACCTTTCATTCATCTTGCTCAGCCCCAGCTCAACCAAACGGTGCCCAGGTAAACCCTGTCAGGAGCCAGCTGAGCAGGTCCTTGGGGTTTGAAACCATTCAGATCTGGCTGTGGTCGGCTCAAAGTGGCCTGGATCAACTCAAACTGGACCCAGGTGCTTCAGTCCGGTTCAAACTGACCAGAACCAGCCTGAACTAGTTATGATTGACTCAAACTAGCTAGCCCAAACCAGCCACTGGGTTGATGGTGCTGCCACTCTCTGAGGGAAGAAGAGAAGAGCACAGGATTTGGGGGTGGGGGGCACAAGGGGAAGAGCTTGCATTCGGGTTCAGACATGTTGAGTTTGAGGTACCCATGTGGTGATGTAGAGGAGGCAGCTGGGCTTAGGGGTGGGTGGGGTGGTTACAGACTCCTGGCAGTCCACCTTGAACATAGGGTGATAGAAAAAAAGGTTTGAGTGCGAAGGTGCTGGCAGAGCAGGAGAGGGCAGGGAAATTAGAGGAAAATCAGGAAGTATGGAGTCATGGGTGTCTGTGGAGAAGACGCTTCTAGAAGGAGGGTGTGACCAATGATGTCAAATGCTCATAAAGAGTCAAGTAAGAAGGGGACTGAAAAATTTCCAAAGAATTTGGCCACACAGAAGCCATCATTGACCCTAGAAAGAGCCATTTTGAGTGAGTTGTGAGGATGCAAGAGCCAGAAATTTAGTGGGCTGAGGAATGGGACCCACTGGAGGGGAAATAGGATAGTGAGTGTAGATGCTTCTTTAAGGAGTTTGTCAGTGAGAGGAGAGGAGAGAGAGAGAGGCAGGAGCTGGGGGGTAGTAGAATTGTGGGCAGGTATACTTGCTTGGCTTACAGGATGGAAGGGGCTTAAACATATGTAAATGCTGGTGCTGGTGCACAGGAACCAGGGACAGGGGACATACAGGAGGAAGAGGGCATCATGGTTGGTGAAGATGGGTGGTGAAGGTCCTCGAGAAGCGCAAGGAGATGGTATCAGGAGGAGGGATGGGCGACCCCTATGCCCTGGCAGGGGAGGAAGGGTGGAGGACAGGATGCAGTGGGAGTGCAGATGGGGCAGTTGGTTTGGGGGCAGGGGAGGGGGGCATTCATGCCAGATGGCTTCTAGATTGTCTTTGACGTGGGAGGGGGGAGCATCTGCTGGAAGTGAGGAGGGAGGTGGAGGGGGCTGGAGATGTGAGGAGAGCGGACAAGCCTGATACACTCCCACCGGCTTCAACTCTATCTGCAATGTGTTAGTCCTTCAAAAAAGGAAAAGATTTGAACCAAATATGGCAAAATGCTTACGATTTGATGAGGCTGGGGAATGGGAGCGCAAGCGCAGGTGTTGATTATATCATTATATTATTTTCTATAATTTTCTCTATGCTTGAAATATTTTATAACATATAAAACGTATAGGTTAGAAACAGGGAAGAAAGCAGCGTCTGGCATCTGCTTGACTTTTGGTGAACAATGGCTCTTTCTCCTCCCACCTGTTCCAAGAGGAGACACAGGAGCTAAATGGTTAATTTATAATTAAAAAATTCTCTGTCCCCTTTGCCCTCTTCTTTTTCCTTCTCCTTCCTTGGAGTCCAAGGCAGCGTTATAATCTCCTGCCTAACGTGAACCTCCGATTGGAGACCTCAGAGCCTCCCTTCTTGAGGAGCCCTTTCTGAGTGGGGAGCATACACATGTGCTGCCCATCCCAGCTGAAAAGATGATGTCTGGACACCTGATCCCAGCCGGCCCGTCAGAGCCTTTCCCCCTGGCATTTGGGTTTGGAAGGCTGAAGACCTAGACAGCTGGTAAGGGGACAGAGAAGGAGCAGGTGCAGGTGTGCTTGTGCAGTGAAGTCGTGTCCAGCACAGCCCAATGCCAGGAGGAGGTGTGGACTTTGCCGCTGAGGCCCGGGGGCTGCTCTGGTCCCTGCCCTCCAGCTTTCCTCAGAATCCAAGAGAAATGATGTCTCCTTGCAAGAGCCTCCCCTCAACCCCCCACTCCTCACTGCACTTGAGCTGGAGTGAGTGGGATTCTGTTCCTACAAATAAAGGTCCCCAAACAAGTCTTCACCTTGGCCAGTGAACAAGACTTTACTGGAGTGGTGGACCCAGAGCTGCCGCCCAAGCCACGCTTTCCAGCTCTGGCTGGTTCATGTTGGGGCTGGAGAGCTGGAGAGGCCCTTCTGAAACCCGAGTGGAATGGGGAGCACTTGGGGGGTGTTAGATGAGAAATAAGAAGGCGTGGCTTCCGAATGCTCTTGAAGGAACTTTAGGAGGCAGAATCGGTACATCTCCAAGTCTCAGGGGAGGTGGGGACCAGTTGTTCTCTCTCCACCAAGAACAGAGCAGGGGAAGATGTAGTCAGATGGTGGCTGGAGGAGAGGGGGACGAACGTCCTGAACGATCGGTCCCTGAGACAGTGGAAGGTGGCACCCACAGAGATGGCGAAATCTGCCATAACTGGTGTCGGGCTGGTCTGGGGCTTTTTTTCCTCCTGGTGAAGTTGGCACGGAGGTGTGGGACGGAATGGATCACTCCTGGCACTCCTTCCAACTTGCCCTCAATTCCTCAAGGGGCTTTGGTGAAGGGGAGGCATTTTCCTGGGATTCTGCTGCTCTTTCCTCAGCCTTCTGAGTGACCAGGGGCCCTCACTGTGCAGACGCAGCACATTAGAGCTGTGTCTTTCCAGCCAACCCATACTCCCCACGGGCCGGTTTCGATGGGGTTGAAAGCGGAGCAGTGTCTTTCCCAGCTCTGTGCTCTCCGGGGACCCTGAGCACGTTGGTTCTCAACAAGGTTCACGGAACTGGATAGACTAGCAAGAGCCCCTAGTACGCGAGAATCACCTGAGGAATTAAACAAAAATCCCAAAGCCCAGACCCCACCCCAGAAGCAGTTCGATCAGCACCTCTCGGGGTCGACCCTGGGCGTCAGGATTTTTTTAAACAGCTTTGTTGAGATACAATTCACGTACCATGCAATTCACCCATTTAAAGCGTGCAATTCAATGGTTTTTAGTGTGTTCACAGAATTGTACAACTATCACCACTGTCGATTTGAGAACATTTTCATGGCCTCAAAAAGAAGCCCTGCACCGTTTAGCCACCGCAGCTCTCCCCCAGCCCTGGGCAACCGCTAATTTACTTTCTGTCTCTATAGAGTCCCCTATTCTGGAATTTCATGTGATGGAATGATATGCTATGTGGACTTTTGTGACTGGCTTCTTCACTGAGCTCATCTTTTCGAGGTTCGTCGTGTTTTCGCATGGTACAGCACTTTACTCTTCTTATGACCAAACACTAGCCCATTGTATGGCTGGACGGCATTCTGTTTATCTGCTCGGATGTTCATGGATATTTGGATCGTTTCCTGGGCATCCGGAGTTTTCATAACTCTCAGGTGATTCTAACCTGTGGCTGCCAGGGCTGAGAATCCCTGTCCTTGTGTATTGAAAGCACAAGAAGACTATCTGTGCTTAGCTTTTCCAGGCACTTGTGATGTAAATTGAGGTCTGTTTGCCAGGGAGACCGAGGATAGCTGGAGGGTGGTGCTCTGGTTCCCTTCTCCCATGGCAGCACCTGGAAAACGGGAGGAATTAGTCTGGTTTCGTCCAGCTCTCCTGGGAGCGGCAGCCCTATTTTTAGCCATGAGATTGCTTACCAGGAAGGAACTCTGTAGAAGGAAGTGTCAGCTTTGGAAAACATCCCAAAGTAGGCCGCCCAGTGCGGGGAAAATACAGCTTCCTCGGTTTCCCTTTTGGAACCCTCTGGTCCACGCTTTGTTTTGGCTTTGGCTGAAGAGAGGCCGGAATGTGCCCTCTCCTCCGACCCACAGGCTCTGCGGGGGACTGGGCAGTTCTCCCTTAGCCTGACCCTCAGAGGGCACAGGGTGTGGGCTGGCGATGCGTGAGGAAATCTGCCTTTCCAGGAGGTGGGGAGCCGGACACTCCCACACGCTGGCATCGGAAGGCTCGGCCTGCTGGCCGCAGGAAGCTCAGCCCATCCCCAGCAAGGAAATAAAACGCCTCATTCCTTCCTTGTTAGTGATCCTGACCTCCGCTTCCTAAATTTGCTCACTGGATGTTCAGTTAAATCTCTGGGTTTCTCTTCTCTATGCACCCTTGAGCTCTAGGGAAGGAACAGTGGGAGAGAGAAGGGGCAACATCCACCAGTCTCAAGACACGGGGTCTGGATGGAGTCAGGAGGCTCTCCTGTCCCTGGGAGGCGGGAAGTGCCCTGGGCCATCCCAGCCCGCGTTCCCAGTAATGAGCTAGAAAGGGAGGCATGCGTGCCCCTGTGCACCTGCAAGCACCTTGTGAGAATTCTTTTTAATTAGGTTCTTCCCACGCAGAGAAAGAGAGACAGGGAGAGAGAATAGTATGTTCCAGATTCTGAGCACTGCCTAGAGATATTATTTCCAGCCACAGACCAAAGGCATAGGGGGAGATAAAACAGAATTTTCAGCCTAGCAGGGACTGCAGGGATTCATCCGAGCACCAGAGGCAGAGGTGGGAGCCAGAACCTCTCACCGTCCTGTGTGAGGCCACAGGGTAGATTCGCGGTGGGGCACAAGTGCAGGATTTTTTTCCCCCATCCCCCTGGAAATCGGCCCTTTGATTCCCGGGTGAGGATGTTTTTCTATCTGGTATAAATAATTTTCTTCTCTCCCCGTTTGTCCCACCTGCACATCTTACCCTTTGGTCCACTAGCAAGGAGTGATGTGGCCAGTCCTTCCATGGGGTGATGGCGTGGCCTCCCCTTTGACAGGAAACAGAAGGTCCTGTCTACCAGAAGCAGTAGCTTCCTTCTCCCCACCCTTCAAAGTTCCTTCCTCTTCGGTTTATTCAAGACGTCGGTTCACATGGAGCAGCGCCGTGGCCTTGGGGCCTGTGCTCAGCTGTGTGCCCCTTTGGGCTCGGCCTCTGACATCACGGTTTCATGGGGTGGGGTCTCCCTGACGCAGAAAGCCCTCCAGCCCCTCCCTGCCCCTGCCACACTGACAGCCCCCACCCCCATGGCCCCGGCCTGCACCAGCATGGCCACCCGGGGAGGTGGCTGGAAGAGACTACTGCAGACCCCACCCCGGAGGCGCAGGGTGAGCTGGGTGGGGCCGCAGCTGCAGATCTCCAGGAGGTCAGGCATGGAATGGTCCAGACGTAGTGGGGAGCCCCAGGCGACTCGAACCCAGGGCAGGTATGACCAGGTGTAGGCTGTGGACTGATGTCTCTAGAGAAGAGGCAGGCAAGCTCCGCGGAAGGAGTGAAATGACAGGGGCCTGCGGGGAGGGTCGGGAGGTGGAAGGGGTTGCCAGACCCAGCCTGATGAGGGGGTGGACTTGGTCGCTAAAGGCGATGATAGCTGTGGCGCGCTCGCCCACCTGGCTCACTGGGTCCCACGAGGGACCCTGGGAGGTAGGCACCTTTATTCCCCTTTGGTGGTGAGAAAAGTGAAAGTGGGGGCCCAGGCTCTGAGGGCAGAGACGTCCCTGAGGTCTGGTGATCACCACCGTGCCAGCTGACGTCCAGCGTGCCCCAGGAAGGCAGGACAGCCGGAGGGTGGGGGTGTGGGCTCTGCAGCCAGACTGCCCAGCCTCACATCCCAGTTCCGCTCCTGCTGTGTGGTCTTGGGTAAATCCCTACACCTCTCTGTTCCTAATCTGCTAAGAAAGGAGGAGGAGGATGGTGGGCCTGATCTCATAGGGTCGCCAGGATTGAGAGAGTTGATGAATTAATATGTCGAAAGCCTGTAGTGTGGCGCCTCTGTTTAAAAAGGAAGCCGTGAAGATGAGGAAGATGATAAAGACGTTGGCACATGCCCCGGAACATCAGTGTTGAGTCGTTCTCCCAGGAGAGACCGGTGACGTGCCCCGACCCACCTCTCCCCTCCCCTGCTCAGGGTCCTGGTATCTGGATCTGGGGTCAGGGGTGTGGCCAGTGGCAGGACAACAAATGGAAGCCCCCGTGACTTTGTTGGCACCACATTGAGCACAGAGGGACCACGTGTTGCTTGGAGACCAGCGTGAAATAGCTGAGAAAGAGAGCCGCGGCCCCGAGGCAGGTAGCAGCCGCTGGACTCACCTGGGCTTCGTTTTTCCAGAATTGCTTTAGTTCCACCAGATTCAGAGTCCATGCTGGGGAGCAGCCGCCCCTTCCTCAGGTCTCCAAGGAGAGGACGAGGACTCATCTTTTTATGCTTCTACTTGTGTTTCTCAGTTGGGTGGGGAGGGGTGGACCTGTGCCTGTTCCACACCTGGGGCCTCTGGGACCCCAGGACGAAACCCACCCAGCTCTGGGGCATCCGTTTTACCGGAGGAGTTGTGGGTGTCAGCCCACTCGTAATAGAAAAGAACAGGGATGTCCTGTGGAGTAGAATGCCTGACTTAAAAACACTCACCAGGTAGCTCATGAGGTCTCCGGGTTGTGGAGGCTCCAGACCCCCGGCGCCGGCACCCGCTCTCCTTCGCTTCCTGGGTATGTCAACAAAAAAGCCTAAGAAGCGAGCGCTCCCGTAGAAGCCCCGGCTGTGAGAATCCCTTCTGAAAGAGGGGAGTTGGAGGGGGCTTAGAGGGAGGCGGGGGAACCCTTGACCGTTTTTAAGTTTATAGATAAGAAACGAGGAGAAAATGGTTATGTTATTTGATGTGTGGTCCCCCCTCCACGCTTAGCAGGGAAGGATCTAACGCACGAGGCTGGGGGCGCACGGGCTGGTGGGGGGGCAGGCACAGGGCGAGCCCCTCCCTCTGACGACCGCCTGCGGGGCGCAGGCTGACCCCCGACGCCCGATTCCCCTCGCCCGCAGCTCTCCCTGTCTTTCCGCCATCACCTTGCCCTCCCGGCGGCACGAACATCATTGAAGGGACGCCTGGCAGGGCAACGTTCCCCGGGGACAGAGCGCTTAAGGCGTGGCACCAGGCCGAGCGAGCAAGGGGAGCGCGGAGACGGGCTCCTGGCTGCCAGGCCAGTACTTTTCCACCTGCTTGAATCGCTTCAAGGAGCCTAGACCCACCCGCGGAGCTGGCCGTGCCCTTTGCCACGAATGAGCTGCGACCTCCCTGGCCTGAGTTTGCTCGTCGCCGGATCCCCGTGGGGGCTGACGGAATGGGCTCTGGACCCGTCCAGTGGGGGGCTGCTGCGCGGCCCGGGGGCCTTGCTGCTTCCCTGTCTGTGCCAGGAGTCGGGGGTCGGCTGCTTCCAGCCCCGGAAGCGAACACCTGCCCCCGCCTGAGGGAGGACAGAGATAGGTGACGGCCAGCTGGCCTCTCTCAGCTCGATGGGCACTTGCCGGGGGTGCCTCCTCGCCCCTTCCCCCTGCTCCAGCACCTCCGGGGGTCACCCCCACAGGATGCCGGCCCCTGGTAACTGCGTGCTCCTGGGGTCAGGTGTCCACGTCCCTGACGCGAGGCCCGGGGCCTGGCACCCAGACACCCCTCGTGCACGTTTGTTTGTTAAAGGGAGTTGAAGTGAAGGTGGGGGAGGGCCTGGCCCAGGAGGGGCGGCCTGGGCCCGACTCCGAGACCACCACCGGCCACGGCCTCCGGGGGGGCCTGGCACCGTGCCCTGTCCCGTTCGCAGGCCCCCGGGATGGCCTGAAGGAGCCAGGAGCGCCTGGGTGGGCGCGTGGTGCCGGGGTGGGGCCGAGTGGGGGGCTCCTGGGGAGACGTGCGGGGGCTGTTCTCACGGATGGGGCTGGTTGGGCTGGTGGGCTTCTGGCCCTGCGGGCCCCTCTCGGGCTCCGACTCTGAAGGGCTCCTCTCTTAGTAACTTAGGGGTGCCGCCAGGCCGGGGGAGCTGCCCGCTCACCGTGCCCCTGACCTTCGACCTCATCTACACCGACTACCACGGCCTGCAGCAGATGCGGCAGCACATGGGCCTGTCCTTCAGGAAGTTCCGGTGAGGCGGGACGGGACACCTGCGCCACCTGCCCCTGCACGTCCGCGCGGAAGGCCCCTCCTCACCCCTGCGCGCCCCGTCCTGGCTGCCGGGGGCCCTCGGCTGTCCCGTGACCTGCAGGGAGCAAAGGCTCCCCACCCCTTCCGTCCCCACTTTCCTTCTCAGCTCTGCCTCCTGGCTGACGGGGGCGGGAGAAGGCAGGAGGGTGGGAGGGCGGGGCCGGCCAGCGTGGCCTCTGCCGTGGGGGTCCCGGCGCCTTCCTCCACCCCAGCCCTGGGTCTGGAGGGCTGCTCAGGCCACCGCTCCCGTCTCTGCAGCCAGCGGGGTGCGGGGTTCCACGGGGAGCCTGCTATTTATTAGCTTGCTCCAGTCCCATCGACTTTATTAGGAAAAAAAGTGACAGGCGGCGATATTGCTTTTATTATTAATGCGTGTTCTCGCTGCGCTCGGCTGCGGCCTCCCGCTCCGCACCCCTGCCCCTCCTCGGGGAGGACCGCTGACCTCAGCACTCTGCAGGCCATGCTGGGCCACGGGGAGGGGCGGCTCAGTCTCAGGGGTTTTCTTCAGACCCGCACTCCCAGGGAGGGGAAGGACGGACGGGGCGGGATGTGGGGCTGAGTCCAGGCTCCCCGGAGCCTTGAACGTGGGGCCCTGCCGCTGGGCAGCCGAGCGTGGGTGGGGGTGACAGAGCTGGGCAGTCACGCCCCTGGAGCGGCCACCCTGGCAGGGACGCTTTGGCGGCCCCCTTCCCCCTGATGCCCCCGGGCGGCCGCTGCCCTCCCCGGGGCCCTGCCCTCTGCACCCCTGCCCCGGCAGGCTCGGCACATCCCTGGTCCGTCTGCTCTGGGCAGGGGGCTGTGGGCTCCAGTGACTGCCACTCCCTGCCCAGGAAAGTGCCAATCGTAGATGTGACCCCTGGGGCAGCGGGGAAGGGACCCCCAGTCTAGGTGGAGCATCCCAGCAGGCTCCTGTGGGCAGTGGTCCTGGCTAGTGGGGGCCTCTGAGCACTAACCGTGGGCCACTTGACAGATGAGGGCGCCCACCCCGAGAGGCCCAGGGCTTGCCTGTGGTCACGCAGCCAGGGGTGCCCGCGCCCGAGCTCCAGCCACGCGCTGCCCTGACCTCAGCACCCGCGGCTGGGGCCCGGGAGGTTGCTGACCCTGGCTCCCGGTCCCGGGGGGTGCAGGTGTCGGATCCGCGTCATCGACACCTTTGGAACGGAACCCGCGTACAACCACGAAGAGTACGCCACGCTGCACGGCTACCGCACCAACTGGGGCTACTGGAACCTCAACCCCAAGCAGTTCATGACCATGTTCCGTGAGTGTCCTGCCGGCCGGCGCCTGGGCTGGGGTGCAGCGGGGCTCCTTGCGGGCCTCGGCGCTGGCCTGGGGGGAGCAGGGTCTCGTTGCCCCCGTCCTTCCCGATCGGGGGCGGCCCCCTTCTCTGGGAAAGACTTACTCCCCTTTCTCCAAGTGTGTGACCGAGCAAGGGAGACTCTAGCAGCAGGCACGACGGGGCGCCTGGGGCGAGGGGGTCTTCCGGCTGGCTCGGGAGGAGGAGGTGACCTGACCAAGGCGAGGGGGCGTGGCCCCGGCCCTCAGGAGCACATGTCCTCGGAGATTAGCTGCGCACACAATTCAGAACCAAGTGGACCCAGCGGACTTCCAGAAAGAGAATTCCAATGGGTGGTGAAGGGGGACGGGAGAGGCAGATTTTTCTAAGTGGAGGGAACAGATGTTAAGGATGGATGTACAAAGAACTGGAATGTTCCAGAAACACAAGAGCCTGGTTTTGGGGCAAGAGGAAATAAGGCTGTAGTTGGGGTCAGGGCCCCTGGTGGAAATCCTCGGATGGTGGGCTCAAGGCAAAGAATGAGATTGCAGTTGAGCTTTAGCGATTTTTAATGAGACCCTCAAATATATGCGCACACTGCCCTACTCTCTTAAATGCAGAATACCGAAACTGCCACGACCTCCTCTTGACAACCGAGGGTCAGCTCTGCCCTGAGCCTGCCTTGGGGGCGGCAGGGGGCAGAGCTGCGCGGATCTGCGCGCCCCCTAAGTGGCCCTGTCTCATGTCTGCTGCCTAGCGCGGCTCTTTTCCTCCTTGTAGGGAGGCTGTCGGCTGTCAGACTTCATTACCGTCAGCTCTGCCTCCAGCAGCATCTCGTGCCTCTCGTTCGTGTCTCTGTGAAGGCTCTGGGCCAGAAAGCCAGATAAGCACCCTTGTTAGGACCCTATCTGAATTAAGAGCAAGGTCCCGAGGGACCAGCTGATAAGTAAATTGTAAGGCCTCTATTTAGCCTGTCAAATTCGTAGCAGCTCTTTTGGGTGCTTCGGGTCTCCTTTTCTCTTACTCTCATTCCAGGCTGTATGTGAGGCAGATGAGATTTCCAAATAAATAAGTGATGGCTTGATTGGACGACAGGAGGGTGAGGAGGTTAGAGCCCATGCGATCCAGCTGGGGAAACTGAGGCTCACTTAGAA
>JAQZBX010054131.1:0-18718 GCA_029593785.1 Cabassous unicinctus | reverse complement strand
CAATGGAATGAAGTTGGAAATCAGTAAGTGGCAGAGAAGCAGATTAGGCACAAAGATATGGTAGTTAAACAACACACTCTTAGACAATCAGTGCATCAAGGAGGAAATTGCAAAAGAAATTAGTAATTACCTTGAAACAAATGAAAATGACAACACAATGTATCAAAACCTGTAGGATGCAGAAAAAGTTGTAATGAGAAAGAAATTTATAACCATAAATGCCTATATTAAAAAAGAAGAGAGAGGTAAAATTAAATATCTAGCTGCTCATCTGAAGGAATTACAGAAAGAGCAACAAACTAATGGCAAAAGAACTAGAAAGAAGGAAATAACAAAAATTAGAGCAGAGCTAAATGAAATTGAAAATAAGAAAGCACTAGAAAAATTATATAAACCCAAATCATATTCTTTGAGAAGATTAATTAAAGTGACAAACCTTAGCTAGACTAAAAAGAAAACAGAGGGAAAGTGCAAATATATAAAGTGAGAATCGAGGAATGGGATTCACCACTGACCCCACAGAAATAAAGAGTATCATAAGAGGATATTTGAAAAATTGTAATGCTAGAAGATGGATAATTTAAAGAAAATAGAGAAATTCTTAGAAACACACAAGCAGCCTACATTGACAAAAGAAGAAATTGATTAACTAAACAGACCAATCACAAGTAATGAGATAGAATTAGTCATCAAAAACCTCCCAAATAAGAAAAACCCAGGACCAGACAGCTTCACAGGTGAAATCTACCGAACATTCAGGAAGGAGCTAACACCAATTCTTCTTAAATTCTACAAAAAATAAAAGTGGAGGGAACATTGCCTAACTCATTATATGATGCCAAATCAACCTAATACCAAAGCCAAAGATGCCACAAGAAAGGAAAACTATAGACCAATCTCTCTAATGAACCTACATGCTAAAATCATCAACAAAATACTTGATTATCATACCAACAACACATCCAATGATTGTGGGTTTCATCCCTGGTATTCAAGGATGGCTCAACATAAGAATATCAAACAATGTAATACATCACATAAATAGAGCAAAATAAAAAATCACATGATAATCTCTAGAGATGCAGAAAAAGCATTTGACAAAATACAACACCCTTTCTTGATAAAAACACTTCAAAAGATAGGAATAGAAGGAAACTTCCTCAACACAATAAAGGGTATATATGAAAAACCCACAGCTAACATCACATACAATGGACAAATCTGAAAAGCTTTCAATCTAAGATTGGGAACAAGACAAGGATGCCCAATTTCACTGCTCTTATTTAACATTGTGTTAGAAGTACTTGTTTGAGCATTTTGGCAAGAAAAAGATATAAAATGCAATCAAATTGGAAAGGAAGAACTAAAGATTTCACTATTTGCAGATGACATCATCCTATACCTCAAAAGCCCTGAAAAATCTACAACAAAGCTTCTAGAAATTATAAATGAGTTCAGTAAAGTGACAGGTTATAAGATCAGTGTGCAAAAATCAGTAGCATTTCTGTACACCAATAATGAGCAATCTGTGGAGGAAATCAAGAAAATCCCATTTTCAATAGAAACTAAAAGAATCAGATACATAGAAATAAATTTATTAAGGAGGTAAATGATTGTATGCAGAAAACTATACAACACTGTTAAAGGAAATCAAAGAAGTCCTAAATAAATGGAAGAATGTTCCCTTTTCATGGAAAGGAAGACTAAACATCATTAAGATGTCTATCCTACCCAAAGTGATTTACAGATTTAACACAATCCCTATAAAAATTAACACAGCATTTTTTCTGAAATGAAAAAACTAATTATGAAATTAATTTAAAAGAGCAAGATGCCCCAAATAGCCAAAAGCATATTGATAAAGAAAAATGAAATCAGAGGAATCACACTAACTGACTAAAACATACACAAAATTACAGTGGTCAAAACTGTATCGTATAGGCACAAGGATAGACATATGGACCAATGGAACCAGATTGAGAGTTTTAATATAGACCCTCACATACATGAACAACTGATATGTGACAAGGCCACCAAGTCCATTCACCTGGGGGAGAATGACTTCTTCAAAAAATGGTGCTTGGAGAACTGGATACCCATATCCAAAAGATAGAGAGGGGAACACTGTGGCCATTGGGCAGTTTGATGTAATTATGAATTCCAAAAATATAATTGGATCATGCTTGTAAACTGATCTGTTAATCTGGGCATGATTAAGTTACGATTAGGGTGTTGACTGGGCCATGTCAGTAGGGCATTGAGCCCCATCCCTTGGTGGGTGGGAGAATTGAATATAAAAGGCAAGGCAAGAACAGAGTTAAAGCCGTTTTTGAGAAGCAGTTTTGATATTGGAGAGAAGGCACCAGGGGAAGAGAAGCAAGCCATTCACCTGATAGTCTACAGCTGCCCTTGTGGAGGAAACAGGAGTTAAGCCTGGAGAGAAACGCAGCCCCGGGAAGAGAGGAACCCAAGAAGCCTGAAACCTGGCAAACATCAGCAGCTGTCTTGCTCCAACACGTGGCAATGGACTTTGGTGAGGGAAGAAACTTATGCTTTATGGCCTGGTAACTGTGGACTTCTACCCCAAGGGTATTTATAAATACCCTTTATAAAGACCAACCCATTTTTGGTATTTCACATTAGCACCCCTTTGTTTGACTAATACAAACACCTTCTCACACCTCATAAAAAATTAGCTCATTATAAAGATCTAAATATAAGAGCTAAGACCAAAAAGATCTTGGCAGAAAATGTAAGGAAACATCTACAAAATTTTGTATTAGGAAATTATTTCATGAATGTTACACCCAAAGCAAGATCAATGAAAGAAAAAGAAAATATATGGGACCTCCTCAAAATTAAAAAACAACAACAAACAAACAAACAAAAAAAAGCACTTTTGTGTTTCAAGGCATTTGTCAAGAAAGTGAAAAGACAGCCTACTCATTGGGAGAAAATATTTGGTAACCATTTATCTGATAGGGGCCTAATATCCAGCATATATAAAGAAATCCTACACCTTGAAAATAAAAAGAGAAAGAACACATTTATGAAATGGGGAAGTGATTTGAATACACACTTATCCAAAGGAGAAATACAAATGGCTAAAAGGCATATGAAAAGATGCTAAACATCATTAGCTATTAGGGAAATGCAAATCAAAACTACAATGTGTTATTATCTTACACCCATTAGACTGGTGGCTATTAAAAAAACAGAGGACTACAAGTGTTGGAGAGGGTGTGGAGGAATGGGTAAGCTTATCCACTGCTGGTGGGAATGCAGAATGGTGAAGTCATTGTCGAGGACATTTTGGCACTTCCTCAGGAAGCTAACCAGAGAACTGCTATATGATCCTGCAATCCCACTATATACCCAGAAGAATTGAAAGCAGGGACATGAACAGATATATGCACACCTATGCTCATAGTGGCATTATTCACTATTGTCAAAAGTTAGAAACAACCCAAATGTCCATCAACAGATGAATGGATAAGCAAACTCTGGTATATAGATTTGATGGAATATTACTCATCTGTAAGAGGTAATGTAGAATTAATACATGGGATAACATAGATGAACCTGGAAGACCTTATGTTGAGTGAAGCAAGCCATGAAGTGTAGGACACATATTACATGATCTCACTGATATTAATTCAGCAAATTCAGCAGGGTCACAGAGCTAGAGTATGGAAGATAGGTTTACAGGAGACAGAAAGGACATAGAGAGTTGTGAGCCAATGCCCATATGTGCAAAATCAATGATAAGGTGGAAGGGTATAGTTGTGCAGTGGATGGGCATGACAGTGGTATAGTGACTCTGTTGGGTTGGGTGGTGCTGGCTTGTGAAGGGGTTGGGTGGGGGGGTTGTTCTGACCATGGAACTTGGAGGAGGGTCAGGGGAGGGAGAAGATGAACCTGTGGATTTGTGGGTATGTAGTTGAAACTACAATGTTAGTAAATTTTTTTGGCAAATATGGCAGGGGAAGTTTGCTGGTTTATGTTGCTGGATGTGGGAAGAATGCAGGAGAGGGAGCACCAGGGGCAGGCTTCCAGGGAATATGTGATTGTTCATCTTGTCATAGTGCATTGTATCAGTGGGAGGAGACCAACACAATAAATGGGAATTTGTTGGACTCCCATCCTGGGGAGTTCTGCTATTTTATCAAATAGAGGGGTGGGAGCCCCTCAAGTGCAAAGGCAGTTCCTAATAAAGGAGAACAGGCAAGTATATCAAGCCCTCAATGTTGTACCATTGACTATGAACTTTGCTTTTCAAGGAGTGAACCTGGGTGGTTGCCATGGTTCCTGAGTGGAGGGACAGGGAGGAATAGAATGGATGGAGGATGGGGCATTTTTGGGGCTTTGGAATTGTTCTACATGATCTTGCAATGATGGATACAGGCCATGTTTAATTTCATCAAACTTTATAAAAGTGTATGTTCCAAAATGTAAACCATAATATAAATCCTTATCCATGATTATTAGCAATGTTTCAATATTTGTACATCAATTGTAACAAATGTTCTACCCACATGTAAAAAGTTATTAACAGGTGAAAGGGGAAAATGGGGGAGCATGTGAGTATATGGGAATCCACTATATTCTGTATGTGACTTTTCTGTCACATAAAACTTCTTTGAAAACAAAATTAAAATTAAAAAAAGATACTGGGGGAATAAATGGAAGAAAATGTCACTGTGAATACAAGACAACAGATCTTAAAGTGATGAAGGACATAAGGCCAAAATTTACTTTTATATTTTTTAAATTATTTTATATTATTACATTTTTTTAAATTTTTGTAATTTATTTGTTGTTTTTAAAACTATCATTTTTACTTCATTTTCATGTTAATTTTATTCAGTTATGTTGGCTTAATTTTTGAGGAAATTGTGGATCACAGAAGGGTTACAACTGTGGCAGGGGTGGCTCATTACTGCAGGGTATCAGTGATGGGCTATGCATGGGAGAAGGTTCATCTCCTCTCTGTAAGGCATATGAAAAATTTCAAGGGTACATAGGGCATTGTCATGGTGGGTGGAGATGTACAAAATAATTGAAAGAATATCAGCTTCACATCCTGAGGAGCTCTGCCACATTCTCTAACTTGACAGCAAGAATCCCCTGAGCACAGGGGCAGTGACTATGAGGGAGGATGGACCATTGTCAGACCCTTGATATTGATGACTGTGCTTATGAACCTTTTCTTTTGAAATCGAAACTTAGCCTAATATTATAGGGTGCCTAAGAGTTACATCCTGAAAGTCTCCTTGTTGCTCAAATGTGGTTTCTCTCTAAGCCAAACTCAGCACATAAATGCATTGTCTCCACCACCCCACACCCCCTACTGGCATGGGTCATGACTCCCAGGGATGAGCATCCCTGCCAATGAGGGATTACTACCAAGCACAACCTAGCAATGCAACTGGAGGGAGACCTTGACCAAAAAGGGGAAAGGGTAAGGACAAATGAGTTTATAAGGCTAAGAGACTTCAAAGTGAGTCCAGATGTCATTCCAGAGTTTATGCTTATGCACCTCTCAGCAGGATCTCATTGACTGCCACAGTAAATATTGCCTCAAATAGCAGGGCTCCTGAGAGCTCTAGAGACATCAAACTTTATAGGCAGCCCTGGCAGCTCAGGAGTTTGCTACTCTGCCAGTGGGCCCTACTTTCAAATTTATGCTCCCCACTCTGTGAGAGTTGGACTCAGTTGTGGTTTCCTTACACATGGCTCTTCTGCCCCTTCTATTTGAACCTATAGTTAGCACTAGAGTTGATAGGTTTATGCCCAAGAGACTTAAATCTTTGGCCTTTCCATGTGCCAGTCAGGCTGTGAAACTCAACATAGTTGCAACACCTACTCTCCGGTTCATTGCACTCACCCAATACAGCTAACAAGGAAATGGTGATGGAAAACAACCACCCTAAGTAACAGAAAGAGTCTACAACTGGAAGCCAGATTGTGACATCCATTTGTCTCATGGGATCTAAGCCCCTTCTCAATTAGAAGCAGAGGGGTATTGCCATCCAAGAATTCTCAGGATTGGGGAATAAATGATGGACTAGAGTAGACTGTTATTCAACTATAGGCTTATTATGATTATTGCAATGGAAGAATTTTTACCACTGATGTGGAGGCAGTGGCCACCAGAAGTTCTGAGGAGAGGTAGAGGGGGAAAAAAGGTGTATAATGGGGGTATTTGGGGACATTGGAATTGTCCTAAATGACATTACAATGACAGATACAGGCCATTATACTTCTTGTCATAACTTATAAAATTGTGCAGGAGAGAATTTAAGATATAATTAAACTATAATCCACATTTAGTTTCAATGCTCCTCTACAGGTTCATCAATCGTAACAAATATGCCACATTAATGAAGGATGTTGTTAATGTGGGTAAGTTACAGAGGAGTAGGGAGTGGGGCATTTAGGAATCCCCTAAATTTTTTCAAGTAATGTTTACGTAATCTAAGTATCTTTAAAAAAATTTTTTTTTTAAATAAAAAAAGATATTGTGGCAGGGGTGGATCCCTGGGCATGTCTGTATGGAATATGAATGTGTTCAAGTGGTCATAAGGTGTTGACTAGGTGAGTAGAGACATATACAGTAACCTAGAGAATTGAATTCCAATCCTAGTGAGTACTGCTACATTCTCTAATAGAGTGGCAAGAAGCACTACAGCACATGGGCAGTGTCTAGCAAAGGAAGACAGGGCAATGCCCTAGTCTCTTGATATTGATGCTTGTATTTATGAACCTCATTCTTGTGAAGTTGAAACTCAATCTAGTATTATATATTGCCTAAGATTTACTGCCTGAAAGCCTCCTTGTTGCTCAAATGTGGCCTGTCTCTAAGTCAAACTCTGCATATAAACTCACAACATTAACCAGGGCATGGGACATGACTCAAAGGGTTGAGACTCACTGGCACTGAGATTATTATGAAGTGCCAAATAACAATGCTTTTGGGAAAAGACCTGTACAAAAAGGGGAAATATTTAATACATTGATTATATATGGCTAAGAGATTTCAAAGTGAGTCGAGCAGTCATTCCAGAGGTTACACTTATGCATGACTCAGGAGGATCTCATTGAGTGCTACAGTAAACAGTGCTTCAAACAGAGGGAATCCTGAATTCTCTAGAGACATCTAGACACTATAGGCAGTGCAGACAATCCCAGGAATTTGGCTCTCTGTCAGTGGGCCTTACCTTGGAATATATGAAAACCTGATCCCCCAATGTAGCAGAATTAAGCTCAAGTATAATTTTCCTACACATCACTGTCATACCCCTTTTATTTGAACCTATAATTAGCATCATACCTATTATATGTATGTCCTAGAGACTTAAATCATCTGGTTATTCATATGACAGTTGAGCCATGAGTCTCAGCAGAGTTGAATCCAATACCTACTCTCCAGTTCATCAGACTCACCCAGGACAAATAAAAGTATGATGATGGACAATGCCCATTTCAAAATAACAGAGATTATATACAACTGAGGGCATGACAGTTCCATCCATCTGCCTCATGGGTTCTAAGTCCCCTCTCAATCAGAAACAGAGTGGGCATCATCATACCAAAATCCTCAAGATTGAGGAATGAACAAACAGAAAGGGGGAATACAAATATAGACTAAAGTAAACTTATTGTTATTTTAGTAGTGGAAGAACTTGTCACACTGATATAAAGGCAGTGGTCACCAGAGGTTCTGAGGGGAGGGAGGAGGAAGAATAGGTGAAACATGGGGCATTTTGGGGTCATTGGAATTGTTCTGCAAGACATTTCAATAACGGATACAGACTTCCATACATTTTGTCAAAACCTATAAAATGGCACAGTGCAAAGTGTAAACCGTAATGTAAACTAAAGACCATCTTTAGCAACAATGCTTCAATATGTGTTCATACATTGCAACAAAGTTACCACATTAATGAAAAACGTTAATGGAGAAATTGTGGGATGGGATAAATTGTGTTATATGGGAATCCCCTCTTTTTTGATGTAACATTTATGTCATCTAAAGCTTCTTTAACAAAAAGAGTTAATTGCTTAAAAAAGTAAAGTAGTTAAAGGAGGATCTGAGGGGAGGGAGAAGTTAGAATAGGTGTAACATGGAACATTTAGGGGAAATTGGAATTGTTCTGCATGACATTGCAATGATGGATACAGGCCATTATTCATTTTGTCAAATCCTATAAAATTGTGTGATGCAACGTGTAAACCATAGTGTAAACTATTGAGCATGCTTAAGAGCAATGCTTCAATACCTCTTCATCAATGTTAATGAATGTACCACACTAATAAATGATGTTAATTGGGGAACGTGTAGGAGAGGTGGGGATGGTGTATATGGGAATCCCCTACATTTTTTATGTTCTAGTTAACAATTTAAAGCTTCTTTAAAAATAAAGAAAAGGAAATATTGCACACACATTAAAAAAAAAAAAGTAAGATAGATGGGGGTTGTGGGAAAATAGCAGAGTAGGGATCTCTAGAACTTATTACTTCAACAAAAACAAATATGATGTAGACAGAAACTGTATAGAAACACTGGTAGCTAGAACACTGTAAAGCATCCAGGGAAGAGTGGGAGAAAGAGACAGATAATTTATAATAAAGAGCAATAAATTTCTTTCTCTGTTGGCTACTGGTGCCCAACCCACTCTCATAGCAGCATGCTGTTGGATCCAGCCACTGGCTAGTTCATTGGTGACAGGAAAAGACTTTAAACTCCTCTTCCCAAGACCAAGGGTGGACACAGCTGATCACTGATCTTTGGTTTTGGTGTTTGTCTTTGAATCATTGGCAGCATATCTCGGAGAGAAGCTATAATTTCAACCCACAGGAAAGAAGAGTGCTAACCATGGTTTCAAGCCTCCCCCTGACAGGTCAGCAGCAGAGGAAATTAAAGATGCAGTGCTTCCTCGGGGCTATGGGAGACAGTAAGTTGAAGTGCATTTGTTGGGCAGACCAGTAATTCTCAGTTCTGTGTAACCATTGGAAAAGCTCTTGACACCTTCTTGATCCCCTCAATAGGGCACTTCAGAACCAGTTTTTACTCCCTTTGTGGGTCCATAGCCTTGTTTAGTCTGGGAAAATCTGATCTGTTGAGATCTCACAGAATTTCCTCTCCAGATAAAAACAGCTTCAGACAATGAAATGACTATAAGAAACAATAGAGACCTATAAGCTAGGGCAAAGGCCTGCAGGCTTCAACCATCCAGGAGAGACAAGTTATCTCCATGTAATCAGGGAGAACAATCAGACTCCACTAATAGTGGAACTCCAAAGCAACTAACAAGCAAAAGCCCAGGACAAGACAGAGTCCCAGAAAGACAAGGTAAATCCTGAACACTGCACTTGCCCTAAACAGTCCTTCCTGATAAAAGGTTGAAGCTTTGAAAAATCTGTTTTATCACTGGCTGCATTAAAAAATCAAGAAACAGACATCTCTGGGAATAAATCCCAGAGTTAACATTTTGATATATCAAAACGTAAATTTACAATGAACTAGAAATGAGTACAAGACAAATAAAGAAAAAGGAAATAACGGCCCATTGAAGGAAGAGATTAAAATCTAGAAAACACAAATGAAGAAGACAAGAGTGTGAACATAGTGAACCAAGCACTTAAAAATGATCTTAAACATGCTTAAGGAGAAGAAAGATTATACAGAGAAAAAGCTAAAGGATATCAAGGTCACAAAACAAGTTCCTATAAATTAAAAAATATTGAAATCATACAATTTATATTCTCTAACCACAAAGGAAAATTCACAAATATGTGGAAATTAAACAACATACTCTTAGACAACTAATGGGTTAAAGAAGGAATGAGAAGTATGAGATTGGAATGGTAAACAAATTTACTAAACATCTTGATTTACCTGAACTTTCATTTTATCTAGGTAATTATAAAGAAGAAACAGAGGTTAACTGAAGCAGGTGAACATACTAATAATCCTTTGTGGTGCAGATAAAAAAATAAAATAAAATAAAATAAAAACCAGCCCCAGTCTGGGGGGAAGAACCAGCAAATTGTGCGGGTCTTCATCAAATGGCCATGATCTTACATCAATGAAAGGCCAACATCAACAAAGGCCATGATCTAACATCAACATCCTAGTTGCTAATTAATAAACTGGGACATCCTGCTGGAATCCCACACCACTCCCATCCAGAAATTCACATATCTCAAATACTCATCATCCTCACCCCTCTCCATTCCCCCCCCACCTTTCTTTTGTTTCAAGGAGCCATATGAGCTGCCCCTCCAGCTAAACCTTTTGAGCAGAATCCTCTTTTGGTGCTGCTCCTGCATTAATGCAACTTTAGCTCAATAAACTTGTTCTGCACCCCTTTTAAAGTCTGTTTTATTTCCAGCACAACAGCACTTGGTGTACAGAAGTGGTATCTGAAGGCGGATGCTGGGACCATGCCTCTGATGCCTCATAGAGGAGCAAAGTACCTGCAGGAATCCTTTGTATTCCATCCTCTCTGCGTTTGTCTCCTGGATCACCCGGCTAGAGGCTCTCAGGTCTTTGAACTCCTGCTACATTGCAGTTGAGGTCAAAATCCATTTCTTGAGCTAAAGTCTGGTTGGGTCCTCTGTCATGGCTTCTGTTTTTGGCCATCAGGTAAGAGAATTCTCTTCTGTTTTTACTACTTTACTGTTTTTCTATTATTGTGGGAAATGTCAGTAAGTTTTATATTTCTGTACTTCTGTGCTTCTGTGGTTTTCATCTCTCCATCTGTTTAATGTATATTTTCCTACCTCCAGATGGTAATTGTAAACTAAATGAAAATTAAGAGCTCTATTCAAATTGCTAAAAAATTAAGCACTTATATTGATAAATGAATATTCCAGAAGTCCAAATTAGAAAAGCCAAGCAAGATAAAAAGACATATAAAATTGGACTAAAGAAACTATTTAAAGAAAAGAAACTAAAAAGTTTCTTTCTTGACTTATTCCATTGCCTATCATGTTCCCAGGGTCTTCTCCTAACCCTGAAAATTGGTTTGGGAAACTATGTTGGATGTGCTGGCTGTGAAAAGATAGGGGAGATGTGAGTTCAGCTTAGAATTCTGTGTACTAGGCCTAGAAATTAAAAATATTAAGGACAGATGGGGAATTATAAAATAAACCATGTTTTGTATAGTCTGTCCTGTAATTCACCAGTTAAATATTAACCGCTTTGAGATGAGAATAATTTACATTTCAGTAAGTACAGAAAAGGTCCTTAAAAGCTATAAAAAAAGTTTTTCTGAAACATGATTGAAACAAATTAAACAATTATAATATATTCTCCAGAGCCTGATAGGTAGTCAGTATGCTTTTGAGTGTTACAATTTTAAATTATTGCAAAACTTTAAGGTATTTTGAAAACTAAAAATTTAACCTATGGTAAAAAAGAAAAGAAAGAAACATTTCTTCATTTTTTATGTAATCATTATTTTGTTTTTTATTCTACTTGGGTATAATCTTCCTAAGTTTATATGGATAATAATAAAATAAGGTGTACAATTAAGTTTGTTAAATTTTTAAGATGATGAAAATTTTAAATAATTGTTTTTCCTAAAATTGAAATGACTAGTTTTTACAGTACAGAATGAGTGATATACAATGAATATGAAAGAAGTAGAAGGTTTGTGAAAGCTTGTTTAAGGGGTCTTTTTTGTCGTACGATAAGATGGCTGGTTTTCATAAAATTAGGATGGAAACATGTAAGACTAGACTTGAATGCATATGGCAAGTTGTAGAAAGGTTAGTGGAAGTGAATTTCACTTATTGTTTACTATAATCCAATAAACTAATTTAAAGGTGGAATTTTTCTTGAGATGAAGTAACCAGTTTATATGGTTATGGATGGTTATGGGAAGTTAATAAAAGAATTTTTCCAAACTGAAAGATTATGGAAAATCATTATTAAGTAAAAATCTAGAAGTTGATTTCAATTACAAAAAGTAACTTTATAGCAAAAAACCTATCCTCAAACTGTAAATTATGCTAAAATTTGTTTACCAAAAGGTGTTCTGATGCAAAACTAAAATGTGACTTTCTCTCTGTTAAAGTAACAAATTTTTCTTAAATGGCAGGTCTGTTGTGAGTGGAAGGATATAAAAATCCTTTTAAAATAATCCATGTATATAAAGAACAAAGAATCTGTACCTTATCATAATGGTTTATCATATCCTTAATGTTTTAAAAAAATACAGAGTTACTGTTATTTTGGAAGTTAACTCTTACTCAAACTATTTTACTAACTTATTGGTCATTGTGATAAATAGAGACCCACTTAAATATCATGTTCAGGCCTGAAAACCTTTAATGTTCTAATAAAACACTTAAGGATAACTTTAATTGCAAACCATTAGAAATAATTTGTTCATCACCTTGTAAAAAGTGAGATGCTGAAATATATACACTTAATACATTTAAAAATCCATATTAAATTTTCTATTTTGAAGTTTTAATTAATCACCCACATTACTAAAAGTAATATGTTCTTAAGATGAGCATATGAATATTCTTATAAATGTGTAATTATATTGAGGTGATGGTAGCAAGAAGATAATTTTGATTCCATTGGGAATCTTAAGTTTTCATAAAGCTATTAGAAAAAGAGTTTTCTTCCAGTACTGCTGAAGTCTCTTTGTAGTAAACATTATCTTCTTTCTAAAAGAAGAAAATGTAAAGAAAAAAAAATTTGTAAAGTAATTATATATTTGGGGACTGAATAAAAAATTATTAAAGACTTTTTTTTTAAAGGTATCACTGTCTATTCTATTCTAATACTGATCAGCATGATAATATTGTTGGTTATACTTTTAGTTATTCTTAGAAAAATGTGATGTTATGCAACCACAATCTCTTATCAGTTATACTGTTTTGTTTGGATGCTTCTCTAAAAGAGCATGCAGTCACACCCATTGTAAACAAACAAGGACTTTAAAGGAAAAGCAAGGCAAAAGTTTGTTTTGACTGTTGATTAACATAATCTTGGTAAACGAGTAAAAGTAAAATTAAATGAAACTTGTACTGTAAATGGAATTGATAATCTCTAGAAATAGCTTTATTTAAGGAAATTAGGGCCTAGATTGTAAGCTCTTGCAGCAGTCACATTTATTCCTGAGCGCTGATCTCTAATTGTTATTTCTAAATCCTGAGATGCTTTGCTCTTTAGGTATAACCTAATAGCTCCCCAGAATTTAAGTACTTGTGTGACACCTGGAACCCAGAGTTAAGGTTAGGAAGTTATAAAAGTGATGAAGAAGCAGCCCTATGGCTACACAAAAAGAGTGGCCATAGAGAAGCCATGTACTAGTCAGCCAAAGCAGTGCTAATGGAAAATACAAGAAGCTTACACTTACCAAGCCTTAAAGCATGTTACTTCCCTCACCAAAGTTTGTTGCCATGTGTTGGAGCAAGGTGGCTGCTGACATCTGCCAAGAGTTCAGGCTTCCTGGGTTCCTCTCTTCCTGGGCCTTGCTTCTCTCTGGGCTCAGGCTTGCTTCTCTCCACAAGGCCAGCTATATGCTATCAGGCAAATGGCCCTTCTCTTTTCCTGGGACCTTCTGTCCTTCCTCACAGCCAAGCTTCTCTATGTGCTTACTTTGCCAGGCTCCATTTAGCATTAAAACTCCAATCTTCCTCCACTGCAGTTTCTCTGTTAGAAACTGCCCACCAAGTGGTGGGGACTCAATGTCCTACTGATGTGGCCCTATCAAAGCCTCAATCATTATTTAATCAAGTAAAAGTAAAACCTCTGAATCCAATACACTCTAATATGCCCAGAGGAAAAGACCAGTTTACAAACATAATCCAATATTTCGTTTTGGAATTCACCAATAATATCAAACTGCTACAAGCTGCCATGAGGTGATAAAACAAATTGACATTATGGCTTGCTCCTTTGGAGGGTTAACTTGTATGATATTATAAACTTGGATCTTGCACACACCAAGCAAATATCCTAGGACCTATGGGAGAAATTTCCACTGTTATATTACTCACTGGAGAACCTGATAAGGAATGTGCCAGGACCCTAACCCCCTCGGCAGAAACCCACAGCTTTAGGAAAATAAACTCCCCTCAGTCCCTGGTCCCTTTCTCCCCTCCTCCCCCCCTTTTTCTCCATGGAATACATGTCAGGAAGATAAGCACTCCTGCCTGCCCCTTTGAATTGAAATTTACAACTCTAAACAGATAATGACTCTTTTCTACTCTAATGAAGATAGGAAGATAAGCTCACCTTGCTTTTCTGCTTTGGTAACCCTGCCTGCCCACTTGCTCAGGAATTTGACTGCTTACTGTTCCTATGTAAACTTATGAAAACTGGAAAACGTGGCTCAGATTTTTTGGAGACTTGACTTCTTCTCTGGGCCTGCGCATTATAAAACTTTGCTCATCCATACCCCCAAGAGTGCTGCTTGGGTTTCTTTCTGCCAGCTGCAACATTTGGTTCCCTGACCAGGAAAGACCCAATCAAGCAGGCCCATTGTGCCTTTGGCCTGGGGGTGATGGGCGTGGCCAACTGCCATCTCTGAGCAAATGAGGTGGGCACCACATGTCCTCTTGATGGGACCTCCTTCTGAGGCAGTCCCCACAAGCCGTGTCCCTACACTCCGGCCTGACTCAGTGGGGAGGTAGACTGAACAGTGCCAGAAGTCTCTGGAAAGGTAAGGCCCCAGGTGCCAAGTCCTCAGTCAGGCCCGTCTCCGGATGGAAGAGGAGACTGATCACCTCCTGAAATCTCGAGTGCTGAGATTCCAGAATAGGGCAATCCCTGTGGGAGGGACTGCATAACTTCTGAGTGACTGTGTGAGTGAGTGAGGATGGCAGAGGCTAGCGTCTGCTGTACCAGTCTGTGACTCCAAAGCTTTATGCTACAGAGCCCGCATGGGCCCTAACCTGTTTTCCGTGGCTACGTCATATGGCATAACAGCCACCCTGAACTTTACCTTAGCTAAGACGAGCATAAGTTCTCGCAAGAGATGTGGACAGGTGGGCATCTGAGGGGCCTTGAAAGAGGTGACCCCTTCCCTTGTCTGTCTTGCACCACTGATGCAGGGTATTGGCTCATCACAGTCAAAACCTACCATCTTAAACTGCATGCTCAAGAATTTCAAGAAGGGTTTTTCTGGAGATTATGGCATCCAGATGAACCCCAGCACCCTCTGAACTTTATGTGAAGTAGAGTGGCCCACTTTTAATGTTGACTGGCCCTCGGAAGGAACCCTGGATATAGCCAGGGTCTGTGAAGTGTGGCTGGTGATCACAGGAATTCCTGGCCACCCCGATCAGTTTCCCTACATTGACTCTTGGTTGGAGATAGCCCAGACTCTGCCCCCTTGGGTTCAATTGTGCATTGGAAAAAAGGGACAGAGCAGGGTCTTGGTTGCACAGGGAACGGGGCTCCAGAAGCCAGTCATTCATCAAGGGTCCTTGGAGGAGGACCCACCATCACCCCCACTACCATATGCTCCAGAAGCTCTAGCCTCTCCTCCTAGCCCAGGAGTGCAGGCAGATCTCCCAGAAACACCCCCACATTTGGTCTCTCCTCCTAGCCTCGGAGTACACGCAGATCTCCCAGAAACACCTCCACCATTGGTCCCTCCTGGAACATCGACCCCCTCTGAAGAAAGCCCTGCAACCCCACTAGCAAGGGAGGCTCCAGTTGGCACAACCCGTGTTACAGATGCCCCTCTTTGAAACACAGGGTCCAGCCCAGATCAGCAAGAATGGGACCATTCAACCCAGGAAGCCTGCATTATACTACCAGCCCTTCACAACTATAAACCTCTTAAACTGGAAGCACCACACCCCCTCCTACTTGGAAAAGCCCCAGGCCTGTATTGATCTCATGGAATCCATTTTCCAAGCCCATTGTCCTACTTGGGATGATTGCTGCCAATTCCTCCTGACTTTGTTTAATATGGAGGAGAGACAACGGATTCTTACAAAACCCCGAAAGTGGCTGCAGGACCAGGCTCCTACTGGCGTCTTAAACCCAGGAGATTGGGCATGAGAAGCGGCACCAGAAGCACAACACTGATCAGGGACTGGCTGCACTCCAGCAATATCAGGACGTGCTCCTCCAAGGGGTCTGAGAGGGGGCAAAATGACCCACAAACATGACAAAGACAACTTTAGTTACTCAAAACCCCAACGAATCTCCAGGAGATTTCTATGAATGGCTTTTTGATGCCTTCAGAACCTACACTCTTGAGAGGGGGCTTATATCCCATGGGGAAGATGGATGGGGCTATCCTGCCTGCAGCTGCAGATTCTCTCCATTCCCTGGGATGGCTGTTGTCCATCATCATCTCCCCACCAGTTGTCCTGGGTGAGTCCAGTGAGCTGTAGAGTAGGGGTTGCAACTCTGTCAAGGTTCCAGGCCCAGCTGGCACATGGACAGCTCAAAGACTCCAGTCTCTGGATGTACACCTACAAACTCCAGCACCAAGTATAGGTTTGAATAGAAGGGACAGATGAACCATGTGCAAGGAAGACATAATTGAGTCCAACTCTGTCACTTTCAGGAGCACAAACTCCAAGGTAGGGCCCACTGGCAAGACACCAAACTCTGGAACTTTCCACCATGACCTGGTGTCTCCAGAGCATCAGTAGCCCCACTATTTGGGATAATATCCACTTTGGAAGTCTATGAGATCTTGCAGAGATGTGTATAAGCATTACCTTTGGGATGACCTCCCAACTCACCTTGAAGTCTCTTAGCCATATAAACTCACTTGTCTTTATCTTTTCCCCTTTTTCTTTGAGTGCTTTTTCCAATTGCATTGCTAGTTGGTGTCTGGTAGCAATCCCTCGGTGCTAGGGAGGCTCATCCCTGGGAGTCATGTCCCATGCTGGGGGGAAGGTATGCATTCATATGCTGAGTTTGGCTTAGAGTGAGGCCACATTTGAGCAACAAGGAGGCTCTCAGGAGGCAACCCTTAGGCACCCCATACCAATAGGCTAAGTTTCAATATCAAGAGCAAAGGCTCATAAGCCTGGTCATCAATATCAAGGGCCCATCAGTGGATCATCCTCCTTCACCAGTCACTGCCCGTGCACTTGGGGTACTTGTTGCTGCTCCCTTAGAGAATGTGGCAGAGCTCACCAGGATGGGAATTCAGTATTCTCTCAGTTATTGTGTTAGTCCACCCACTGTGACAATGCCCCATGAACATTTGAATATTTTTACGCATCTTATATGTATGCTCAGGTGAATTCCCTCCCATCATCCCCCATCACTGACACCCCATGCCACAGATCCTCCTCTGCCCCAGTTGTAACCTTCCTGTGATCTAAAGCTTCCTCAAAAATGAAGGAATTCTAATAGCCAAATACAATTAATAGGAAAATGAAAAAATAATGATAAGTTTAAATATAAGAAATAAAATACATAAAAATGTAAAAAAAAAATTAAAACTAAAATAAAATTAAAAGATTGGGGTATTAAAAATGAAAAATATTAAAAAAAAATTTTTTTTTTAACATTTTACCTTTCATCACCGCATTATCTGGTGTCCTGTCTGTACTGTGGCACCTTCCCCCACTCATTCCCCAGTGTCTCACTATATTTCATTTTGTTTTCAAAGAAGTTTAGGTCACAGCAAAGTCACACACAGAATACAGGAGACTCTCATATACCCAACATCCTCCACCTTTCCTCCATCCCCCATATTAATACCTTTTTATATGTGGATGGTACCTTTGTTATAACTGATATACAAATAGTGAAACATAGCTACTTAATATGGTCAATGGTTTACATTATGATTTAAATTTTAGATGGCACACTTCTATAAATTTTGATGATATTTATCATGTTCTGTGTCCATCATTGTAAGATCATGTAGAACACTTCCACTGCCCACTAAATGCCCCCTGTTTAATCTATTCTATTCCTCCCTCCCCCTCCCTTCGGGGCTCATGGTGACCCCCCGGTTTCACTCCTTGGATGACAAGATTCCTAGTTACATGCAACAAGACTGAGGTCTTGACACACTGGTTTGTCCTCCCCTATTAGGAACTGCTCATGCTCTCGAGAGACTCCCACCTGTCTATTTGTGAACAAATCCATCCTCCTGAGGATGGGAGTCCAACTCCTTCCTACTCATTATGTGGGTCTCCACCCACTGATAGAACATATAATGACAGAATGTTCACCTACACACTCCGTAGAAGCCTATTCCAGGTGTGCCCTGTCCCGAATGCCCCCCTATCCAAAACCTGAAACCATAAACCCTTCATTGTCATATTGCCATAAGAGCATTCCCAACTTTGTACTTTCAATCACATACCCACAAATCCCCAGTGTTCACCTGGTCTCTCTCCCAACCCTCCCTCCAGTACACGGACATTCCAACCCACACTTCCCAATCTATCCAGTCAACCCTGCACCACCCAACCCGAAAATATCACTACCCTCCTGTCATATCCCTTCAATACGTGTTTACACACTTGAGCAGATTCAGATAGGTGAAAGAGTGTTTTCTATTTTTTAATTGTTTATATTTCAATCATTAAATGTACAGAATAAAAATAAAAAAGATATTGTATGATTCCATTTATATAAAATGTAAATATAAAACAATTTATAAAGATGTACTTTGATTAGTGGTTACATAGGGCTAGGGAAGACATACTAAGGGGTGTGGAGTTTTGCTTTTTGAAGTAATGAAATAATTCTCAAAGT
>JAQZBX010054130.1:0-18715 GCA_029593785.1 Cabassous unicinctus | reverse complement strand
GTTTACAGAAGAACATAGAGTTCCCATGTACCCCCCCCCACACACACACACAGTTTTCCCTTAACGTTTTGCATTAGTGTCGTAGCTTTGTTACAATTGATGAACCAATATTATGACTGTATTAACTATAGTCCATAGGGTTCACTCTGTTGTACAATTTTCCCCAGGGCTTTTTGTTTGTCCTTCATGAGATGTTCTGTGCCTTATGCTTCCTTTCATGTGGGTTACACACAGGTGGCCACGAAGAACAGGAAGTTGGTAACACTCCCACATGGAGGGGCCGCTGGCCTGGCCATAGAGCAGTGGGAGGGCACCCCTTGATTAGGGTGAGAAACCCCCTGTGCCCTTCTCCCTGCTCCTCCTCCTGGAGACTGCTGTACCCTAGCTGCTGTCTACTCACCAGGTTAGGGAAGGGTTACCACCTCAGCACACTGCCAGGAATGCATCCTCCCGTGTCTGTTACTACATGTTTTTAAAGCACATATACTTAACATGTAACTTGCCTTCTCAGCAGTATAGTTTGGACATGTTCATATACTAATACAGAGTTCTCAATCTTTTTAATGACTACTAGGGTTCACTGAGTGTATTTAATAATTTAATCCCCCATGATAGACATTTGTTTCCAGTATTGTCATTACATACAATACTGTGAAGTTAAATACACAGAAATCTATCCTTGTAGCTTTGTACTCTGGTGTGGGTAAATCCCAAAAGTGAAACGACAGGATCAAAGGATAGTAAATGCTGATAAACTGCAGCCCACAGATGATTTTTTTTTAAAGAAGCTGCCATTCTGAGACCAGTCTAAAACTCTCTCTCCCCCTTTGTCTGACAGGTGGGCATTAACTACCAGCCCCCCACCGTCGTCCCCGGGGGGGACCTGGCCAAGGTGCAGCGGGCCGTGTGCATGCTGAGCAACACCACTGCCATCGCCGAGGCCTGGGCGCGCCTGGACCACAAGTTCGACCTCATGTACGCCAAGCGTGCCTTCGTGCACTGGTACGTGGGAGAAGGCATGGAGGAAGGGGAGTTCTCGGAGGCCCGGGAGGACCTGGCCGCCCTGGAGAAGGATTATGAAGAGGTGGGCGTGGATTCTGTGGAAGCTGAGGCCGAAGAAGGGGAGGAATACTAAGGGAAAGGGTGCAGTTGGCAGGCGTCCTTTGTACCCCCCCCACTGTAACATTACATGATATATTTACCTATTAAAATTTCTGTATTGAGGCATCATCTGTTCCTTGCACATCACTTTGATAAGATTTCCAATGCAGATACCTTGGCTTTTTCCAAATGGACTTCTGGGAAAAATATCCATTTGTTTCCTCTCAAGATATTTTTAAACATGTCTGTGACTGTTTAATTGGTTACTGAATTACTCTCAGAAAGGTTTCATAAGACTTGAAAGGATAAAAGTGCTTTGGTTCTTTTAAATAATCAAAATCATTCTCAAGTCCTTAGCTCCACACCTGATGCTCTTCGGAGAAGAATAATCTGATTTTCCTCCCAAAGGGAAAAGTCTCAGCAGCCCCACTATAGTTCTCTCACCGGTCTGCACAAAACCAGGCCCTGAAACCCCATTTTCACGAAGGCCCTTAGTCTTTCCTTAATTCTCCCAGGTTGCTGCCCGAGTTACAACCTAACTTCTGCCCGTCCTACTTCCCCCAAATGGAGCCGGTGGCCCTTCCCACCGTAGGGGCCTCCCTGAAGCCTTGTCCTGGTCCCCGGGGGGACGTGCTGGGCGCCGGGTTTTGTCAGAGCCCTTCGCCCGAGCTCCTGGCGCCTACTCCCCTGGGGCAAGCCCGCCCCGCCGGCCCTCAGGTACACAAGGGGGGGGCCCCCCCACCCCCCGCGAGGCCCCCTTGCTACCCTGGCACCCTGCTCCCGCTGCAGCCCGGGGCCTCCCGCGAAGCTTCCCCCCTCCTGCCCGGTTTCTCGACCTCCCACGAGGTTCCCTTCCTGCCCCGCCCCGCCGTCGAGCCCGCGCGGCCGCCCCGGCGTCTCCACGGCATCAACTTCCGCCACGCGCCACACCTCGCGAGACTTGGGCGGCGCAGCAATGGCGGGACTGTGAGTGCCGCCGGCGGACGCCAGGAGGCCGGGCTGGGACAACGCTGGGGCGAGACTGGGCCGGAGGAGCCCCGACGGGCTGGGGCCACCTGGAGCAGAGCGGCGGCTGGGGCGCGAGGTCCCCTCTGGACCCGGACAGCCGCTCGCGCCCAAGCTCCTGCCTCTTCCCCAGATGCCGCGTCACTGCTCCGCCGCCGGCTGCTGCACACGCGATACGCGCGAGACGCGCAACCGCGGCATCTCCTTCCACAGGTCAGCGCGCGTGCGTGTTGGCGCGCCGAGGTTTACGTGCGCATGCGCCGCGCTGGCGGGCCGCCGGGAGCGTGCGCTTGGCGCCTGCCTCTGGTGGAGGCGAGGCTTGCAGCTTGTGGGTGGGAGAGGGTGAAGGGGGCGGCCCGGGGCGGGAGCTGAGTCCAGTGGGGATAGCGACAGGCGGGAGGTCCACTGGCTTTGGACCCACTTCTCCCTCTTCCCTGCTGAATGAAACTGAGCCAGTGGTTTTCCTTCTCGAGTCCTCTCTTTCATCGTCTGTGCGGGCGGGGCGCTGCGCACCCGGCGAGGTGGCGACGCCTGTGTATCCTAGCGGGCAGCGGGAAGCCTGTGCTCCTGAGTTTTTTTGGCTCCGCAGACTTCCCAAGAAAGACAACCCGAGGCGAGGCTTGTGGCTGGCTAACTGCCAGCGGCTGGACCCCAGCGGCCAAGGCCTGTGGGACCCAGCGTCTGAGTACATCTACTTCTGCTCCAAACACTTCGAGGAGAACTGCTTTGAGCTGGTGGGAATCAGGTGGGACACCTCGCCAGCCAGCTGGGGGGCCGGGCGCGGGGGGCGGGGGCAGCTGAAGTACCGGGGTGTCCCCACCTCCTGACAAATGAGGACAGTAAAATCCCCCCAGGATCGCTGTGCCAGTCTCCAGAGCGTGTTCTTCAGAACCCCAGCCCTCTCAGCAAGTCCACAAATAAATTCCTTTTTGCTGGTCAGCCCAGCTCTGCTGGTGGAGCTTCTCCATGCACGTTAGCTTCTAGATTAGTGTAACTCTGCCTAACTAGGGTTTCCCCAATGTTTTTTGCAACGGGCCTTCCAACCTCCCACAGCCTAGTGCCTGGGGACCTGCTCTGGGGTGCTGGCAGACACGCCGGCTGCAAGCCCAGGACCGGTCTGCCCGTGGTGGTCTGCCCCGGGGCAGCAGTACTTGCTCTCCATCTCACCCAGGCTTCTTTTCCCTCACAGTGGGTACCACCGGCTGAAGGAGGGGGCAGTCCCCACGATATTTGAGTCTTTCTCCAAGTTGCGCCGGGCAACCAAGTCCAAGGGGCACAGTTACCCACCTGGCCCCCCCGATGTCAGCCGGCTCCGGCGATGCAGGAAGCGGTATGTGCTGCAGGCTGGGGGATGCCCCACTCCCACCACAAGTCCAAGGGTATGGGATTTGGGTGTCTGCTGGCACCCTTGCAGGCCAGTGTTCTGAATCTGTGGAGCAGGGGTGGAGGTGTCGGGAGCCTTGGGTGGGCTGGCAAAGTGGGGCCTAGCGAAACCTTAGCCCAGCCTGTTAGTCTCACTCTCTCTCCCCAGCTGCTCTGAGGGCCGAGGGCCCATGACTCTGTTTTCCCCTCCCCCACCTGCTGACGTCCCCTGCTTTCCTGTGGAAGAGGCTTCGGCACCCGCTGCCTTGCCCGCCTCCCCAGCTGGGAGGCTGGAGCCTGGCCTTAGCAGTCCCTTCTCAGACCTCCTCGGGCCCCTGGGGGCCCAGGCCGATGAAGCCGGCTGCAGCACCCAGCCCTCGCCCGAGCGGGAGCCAGACCGTCAGCCGTCCCCTCTCGCACCACGGCCTGTCTCGCCCTCGGCCTACATGCTGCGCCTGCCGCCGCCAGCTGGAGCCTACATCCAGAACGAGCACAGCTACCAGGTGGGCAGCGCCCTGCTCTGGAAGCGACGGGCTGAGGCGGCCCTGGACGCTCTGGACAAGGCCCAGCGCCAGCTGCAGGCCTGCAAGCGGCGGGAGCAGCGGCTGCGGCTGCGCCTCACCAAGCTGCAGCAGGAGAGGGCGCGGGAGAAGCGGGCCCAGGCTGATGCCCGCCAGACTCTGAAGGAGCATGTGCAGGACTTTGCCATGCAGTTGAGCGGCAGTGTGGCCTGAGGGGCTACCTGCTCTTCCTCCTCAGACTCTGCCAGGAGAGGGACCTGATCTGAGCTGCGTCTACCAGGCCCAACCAGTTGCCATAATAAAGTGGATATTAGAATAAGGCCATGCTGTCCAGCTCTGATAGTGCTGGGGCTCTTCCCCTGGGTTCCAGGCTTCTTCCCCCACCCCGCCTCCAAGACAACAGCTGCTGGGCAGTGGGCTTGCAGTCCTGACAGCCCTCTGAGGGCTATGTACAGGGAGACAGAGCAGCATACCTGTCATGGACTGTGGCTCCAGGGCCAAGTATCTGCCCTTTCCATACAACTCTGTACCCACGGGATTCTCGAGGGACAGTGTGGTGTGGTGGAGGCCAGGGGGAGCACCAGGCCCCTTTTCCTGGGGACCCGAAGCAGCCTTGACTTAAAGCAAGCAGGTCCCTTTGAAAGCCCTTGTAAAACCACAGTCCACACTTGGCTCATTTACAAGGACACAGCAGGTGGCCTGGTGGCTCAGCAGGGTGCCTGTGGACCTGGCACAGTCCCTGAGTCCTGGCCCCCAGGCCAGCCCCCCATCCCCCCACCAGCATTGTCTCCTAATCTTAAAAACTAGTGTGATGATCAGTCCCTTTGGGGTTACTATATTCGGCAGGTAGTGAGGGACCAAAAAATGACACTTTTAGTCCCTGGAAGTCTGGGAAGGGGCATGGGTGGGGCATGTAGGCCGGCAGGAGCCCAGAAGCATACTGTGGGCAGTGGGGCCAGGGAAGGCTTGGCTGCTGGCCTGGCCTCAGCTCACAGCCTTATTTTTCTTCAACCCGCTGGGAATCCAGAAGGCCTTATTCTATTTGTGATTGTGGAGAACGGCCCAGTGGGGGGGGGGGGCGCAATTTAGATGTGAGCATGGCCTCTCTCTGCTGTCCTTGGCCACGACTGCCCAAAGTGCAGGGCTGAATTCCTTCTGTTCCCTTGGAAACTGGGCATACTGCCACAGTGTTCTGGAATTGGCTTTCTGGCCCCCTGAGCATGTAACTTCGTTTGCTCATTTCCATCTCTAGAAGAGATTCCTGATGGGCCATCCCTAGACCACAGTTTGCAGACTGCTGTTTGTACCTGCTCTGGAGGGTGGGAGTGGAGGCTCCCAGACTCCTCTGAGCAAGGGGATTGGGGCAAGGCTGCCCTGCTGGGGAGTGGGAGCCACATCTTGGGGGGATCCTGGATGGTGGCCCTGTGGCTGCCCCTCCCCACCCCGGGCTGAACCATCCCTTCCCAGAGCCAACACCTCCCACTTGTGGCCCTCAGCCTGCTGCCTCCTCACCAGCCACCCCACCCCCCCTCCCCACCTTGGTTCACAGCCTTCTGCCTGGGTGCTTGTTCCCTACCTTTCCCAGCTTATCTGTGTGCACCTAGGGCCCTTCCCGACCTGCTGGCAGCTGGCTTCATGCATCTGCTGTGTTTGGCTAAAGAAGCCCAACCTGGCACCTGGGGTTCTTGTCACCCTCCACCACCCTGCAGGGCTTGCTCTCAACACCTATGACAGCCATTGGGGCTCTCTCATCACCCACACACGGCCACCAGGGGCCGTGGCTGAAGTAGACGCCCTGTTTGAGTGGAGTACAACCAGAGAAAGGAAACAAGCTCCAGAGCCCCAGAGAGAAAGCAAATCCTTTCCCCTCAGGGTAATCTCTGGCAGCCAGAGCAGAAAGGGGACCAAAAAGGAGGCAGAACAGTACCTTCAACCTAAGGGTAGGCTCACACCTTCTGTAGGGGGGCAGGGAAGGCTGCAACAGCCCGTCCTCGGCTTCCCAGTCCAGGTGGGAGACAGTTCACCGTTCTGCAGGAGCCAACTTGGCAGGGGCAGGGGCAGGCCTGGGGAGGGGAGGGCCAGCCTGGGTTCCTCCAACAGTCCCTCTCCCCTCAAGTAACTGGGTAACCCCATTTTGGGGAGTGGTTTGCTGACAAAATGGATAAAGAAATATGGGTGAGCCGGCTGATCCTATGGGGGTGTGCCAAGCCATCATGCCACAAAACCAGTTCCCTGCTCCTCAGCTGCAGGAAGCACACAAGGCTAAGGGCCAGACCCCACAGGCGGAGAGGGACGAGGGCGAGGCCTTGGACGGTAGCACTGCCGTGCCTTTAATGGAGGCATGTCATTGACAGAAATAAATATGCAGGGAGGGACGGACTGGGACCTGGAGGGCACTTCCGTGGATGTCCCCGGGGTGCCATCCCGAGCCCCATTGCACGTGGGTGGGCAGAGCACACTGTCAGGCAGACCTGGCCCAGCCTGGCTGACCCCGTGGGGTTGGGAGTTGACTCAGGGCACATCACACCCCAAAATTCATCTTGAGTAGGACCCAATCCAGCCAGTACAGACTCCGCATGAGGCTGAGGGGGTAAAGTGTAGCCCTGCCAGAGCTTCTGGGGCTGCAGCAGTTCTGCTGAGTTCCTCATGTTGGAGGACAGAGGGCCAGGATCACAACCAGCCTGGGACCATGGCGGACATGGCCAAGGTCCCAGTGCCCACACCCAGGCTCCCACTGGGTGGGCGGCTCAAAGCCAGCCAACCACATGTGGTGGGCTCATCTCTCCTCATAGCTGAGCAGGGCCAGGAACCCTGCCTCCTCTTGCCAGGTCCCCGATGCTGAGCCCTGGCCCCCAACACTTCTCCACACCAGGATGGTAGGGCCCACAGCCAGGTCTGACTCACCCTTGGCTCCTGGTGGGACCCACTGCCAGGTCTGACTCGCCCTCGGTTCCCAGTGGGACCTGGCACCTGCTTCCTCAGCAGTGGAGCCCCCCTCGTCCTCCCGGCTCCCTCTGAGGTTCTGGGAGTCCTGCCTCTCTGCCCGCGGGTGTCACACACCCCTGCCCAGGACCCAGCATGGCCGGGGAGTCACCGCAGCTGTCGGGCAGGCGTGGCGCATTCCCCATCCTTGGGCAGGGTGTGGCGGGGGCCCTCAGATGTCGGCGCCCAGCTCTGCGCACTGCTTGTCGGAGATGTGGCAGGCCAGAGAGTCTATGATATCGAGCAGCAGCTGCTGGCTCAGCGACCGCAGTGTGGGCAGCTTGGAGACCTGTGAGAGGTGGCCCGGAGGCCAAAACAGGATGAAACTGGACAGATGGCATCATCCAAGGGCCCTACCTGCTCAGGGCTTGGGCTGGCACCCGTGGCCGAGGGCAGGCAGCTCTCCTGGGCTTATCCCCCAGGGCCCACGGCCCCAGGCGATGGCCAAGTGCCACTGCCCAGGGAGAGGGTCCTGCAGAGGCTGGGGCACTGACCTTGGTGAACTGGTGCACAATGATGTGCAGGCAGTGCCGCTTCATGTCCAGCGCCTGTGTCTTGTCAGCCGCCTCCAGGATCTAGAAGGGCATTTGGGCCTCATGAGGCACACAGCCCCACCTCACCCCCACCACCCAGGCACGCGAGGCCTGAGATGCTACCTGCAGCACATTCTGCACGGTCACATTCATCTCCAGGTTCTGTTTGCAGTAGGCTTGCAGCCGGTTACTATAGAAGCCGTAGTAGTAGGGGGCCGCGAACAGGTAGCTGGGGGCTGGGTTAAGGAAGCCCATCTTCCTCCTGCCCGCCCACCCTCTTCCCCATCCCCCCCGGGAGGCCCCATGCCTGCCTACTGGAGGCAGAGAAGGCTAGAAAGACCCATGGCTGCCTCCTCCCGCTGGTTCAGAGCCGGGGGACTGGCCCCAGCCCGAGCGGCTGGCACTGGGCTCCCAGTCTCAAAAACTGTCTTGCTTTCTAAGCGGGTTCTGAGCAAACGAGCTGGTCAAAGTCCCCATTCACGATTCCAAGGAAAGCACTGGAATCGTCTCCCAGAAAAAGAACCATCCGCCTGTGCGCAGAACCATTTTGAGACACCGGCTGTGAGGGTTTAGAATCCCCAGTGCCCTCTCCCAGTGGTCAATCTCTCCCTGCCTCCATAGCGGGGCAGCCGGACCCTGAGGATGCAGCGAGTCCTCAGGTGGCATGTTGACCTCGCCGTAGTAGATGTAGCGCAGCATGGACTCGAAGGCCTGCCTGCTGGGCACCATCTCCCCGATGGAGATGTTCACCTGCCCGTCCTCGGGCATGAAGGAGCGGAACATGGCCTCGAAGTAGCTGCAGACAGAGGTGGTGGCAGTGGCCTCTCCAGGGAATGCCGCTGGGGCAGGGCCGCCTGCCACCCCCTACCCCACCTGCACACCTCCACCCTCCACCCACCTGGAGCGGGCGGCCAAGATGGCCTTGTGGGCTGGCCGCGGGTGCCCGTCCAGCAGCAGCGTGATGTCACAGAACTCCGCACCCGCTCCCTCCAGATACGCCTTCATGTCCTGGATCAGAGATGTGCCTGCGGGGGTCGTGGTGGGGGGAGGGGGAGCCTGAGCAGGCACCTCCCAACCCTTCCCCCCAGCAGACCCTGCCCATCAGCGGGGCTTCCCGAAGGCACCATCTACCCCACAGCTGCCCAGTTGCTGCCCAGTACACAGCCAACCCAGGGCCCTTGGGGGCACTGACAGCCTCTGCTCTCAGCCCCCCACCCCCTCCACCAGGCAGACTGGGGTGCTGCAGAGACCCCCCCTCCCCTCCTTTCTTCTGGGAGGCCCCTTGGGGCCCTGCCCAGGGACTGCAGGAGCAGTGGGGTCTCCCAGGGGGGGTCACACAGAGCTCAGGGCTGGGGTCAGCCATCAGACCTGACATCCAAGAAAGAGATGCCCGTCCCCACCCCCCAAAATAGGCACAGGGACTACCCCCTCACTGGTGCCTACCGGCTTCGTGGCCTGAACTGACTCCCATCGCAAATCACTGCTCAGGAGATCCTATCACACAATCCCATCGCCACCCTCCACCTAAGGGCCTGGCAGCGACTTTCCAAGCCCCCAAGTCTTCTCCCCACCACGATCACACTCCCGGGCTCCCTTACCGATGTCCACAGGCTGCTCGGAGGGGGCGCGCGGGGGTGGCTGCTGCTTGCGCCGCACGATCTCCACGATGAGCGGGGACGAGAGTCGCTCGAATTCTTTCATCATGATCACCTGGTTGAAGTGGGACTCCTTCACCACGAAGTTCAAGCAGTGCTCCTGGGGCGGACAGACAGGCGGGCGGGGCGGGGCTCGGGCGTTCAGCGGGGCGGGGCGGGAGCGGCGGCCCCGCCCTCTCCCGGCCCCGCCCCTTCCCGGGGTGGGGCGCGGCCGGTGCAGCGCGCACCTTGAGCTGGCCCAGCTGCAGCCGCGCGGCGCTCTCGCACACCACCAGCACGTTCTGCAGGTCCACCGAGGCCTCGATGTACTGGCGGCACAGCTGCTCCAGGCGGCACAGCTGGAAGCTCAGCGCCAGCTTGTATACGTCCATGATGAGCAGCACGTCCTCCACGTGGCCTGCGCCCAGAGCAACCTGAGACCCGCGCCGGCCAGGTGCGGGACGGGGCTCCCTCCAGGGACCAGCAGGGGAGGAGCGGGACGGGGCTCCCTCCAGGGACCAGCAGGGGAGGAGCGGGACGGGGCTTCCTCCGAGAACGCGGCCCGGAGGCAAGGCCTGGCAGGGGGTGGGGGGGCCTCACACGCTGGTTGCTGGGATCGCAGCTGATCGCAGCCTCTGGGCGCTTGTCGGGCCCGCTGGCAACGCCACCCTCCCGGCTGCGGGACGCGCCCACGCCCCGTTTCCCCGCGCGGTCCCCGCCCCAGGCGGACCTTTCCGGGGGTACTTGATCTTGTCGGTGTAGAGAAACTGCATAAGCACCTCGAAAGGCCGGGCCTCGGCCTCGCGGATGGCCACGTGCAGCAGGGGCGCCCGGGCCCCGCCCACAGCCCCTCCAGGGGCCTCCCTGGGGGTCGGAGTCGCCTCCTCCTCCAGCTTCTGGGATAGGGATAAACGGAGTTCGGTAACTTCCCTGGTGGCCGCAGCTCAAGGAGCAGAAAATGGGGCGAGGCGGGGGCTTGGCCTGGGGCGGGGCCTCACCTGGGCCAGCCGCTCCCGCGCCTGCGCGATCTTCCTGCGCAGCCAGCGGCTCCGCGCCGTGACGATGGCCACGTGGCCCTGCACACACTCCTCCTTCTGCCGCAGAGAAGGCGCCTGGGTGCCGGGCCGGGATCCTCGCCCCTGGGGGCCCCCAGGCACCACGCGGGCCTCGGCATGCTTCCGAGGGGAAACGCTCCCACCGCCTGGGACCCAGGAAAGGCACCCACCTCTCCTAGCACGAACTCCACGTCGCAGAACTGGCGGCTCTCCCACAGCCGCCCGTAGTCTTCATGCAACGTGCACTTGGGGTAGGAGGAGAACTAGCGGGAGACAGCGAGGCCGCCCGCTCAGACACACGGGGATCTCGGGGGCCGCGGGGCGGGCCAACCCTCTGTCTTCCACCTGGCCCCGTGCTCGCCCTGGGTTCCAGACAAGGTCACCAGGCAGAGGGAGCAGGCAGGCCGGGTGGAGGAGCAGAAGCAGCCCCTTTCCACCCAACAGGCACTGCCTAGCGACTCTTACACTGTCTAGCACACCATGCTCCCGGGGGGAGACCCCCCCACTCTGGCCTTCACCCTGGCCCCAGAGCCCCTCTGCTTCCCACTTCTGCAGGGCTGTACACATCCCTCACCCCTGTGCCTTGACCTATGGAAGCCTGCTGTTCCCAAGCTGGCACTGCCCCCCCATCTCCTCCAGGAAATCACCCCAGACCTCAGCTGTCCCCTGTCCTTGACCACTCTGGGCTTGATCTGTCTCCTGCCAGAGTGGGACAGGTGATGGGCTGGGCCAGTTGGGATGGGTACCTCCCACCTGGTCGTTCAGGTCTGGAAAGGGCTGCTGATGGAAGCTACTACCAGCTGGCTCTGCCCTTCTCCAGTTGATGGGGGTCCTGAGGCCCCAAAGCTGATTCCAGCTCTGCCCAGCCTCTCCCAGACCCAGCCTGGCTCAAAGGACCTCCACCATGAACCCCCCCATATCACCTCACAACCCCCATGCCCTGAGATTCCTCCACACCCCTGTGCTCAGTGCAGACCCACCCTTATCCTCTCATTGCACTTGGCCGAGGACCCCCACCCCCCAGCCCCAGCTTCCAGCCTTCTCAGAAAAGCCTCTAGCTGGCCAGGCTGTGCCCTGGCTCCAAGTGCTCTTGGCCAACCCCACCCCCACCTGCGGGGCCTCAGTTTCCCATCACCTGAGAGCCTGCCCAGCTGGCCCATAAGCCTCACCTGGAATCTGTACATCTCCCCACTGCGGATGTTGTTGTCCACGGTGCCCCCAAAGATGTACATGGCATCTGAGATCACAGCAGCCGCGTGGAAGAGCCTCCCGCTCGGCAGCTGGATGGGGGACAAGTCAATGGGGTGGGATGGAGGTCAGGCAATTTCTCTAGTTGGGGGCCCTGGTGCTGGCCAAGCTGTGGGTGGGGGCAGGGCACAGCATGGCTGAGGAGGGACAAGAGCAGGGGCCCCAGGGAGAAGGGCTTCCAGGTGCAGGCACAGGGCAGGGAATGGGCAGGAAGGCACGTGCTGTACAGAGCCACAGACTGAGCACTCAGTCTAGTGTTGAGCAGGTGTGGCTTAGAGGGTGAAGCCTGCATGGGCTATGGAGTGCCGTGGTCCTAGGCTTGGGACCTGGACTCAGGCGTGGATTCTGGTGTGGGCTCAGGCCTGAGCTTGGGGCGTGGGCTCAGGACATGGGCTCTGAGACCCAACTGTGCTCAGCCCCTGGCCCTGCTCCTTTACCATGTAACTCCGAGCAAGCACACTCTGAGCCTCAGTCTCCCCAACCATGAGTGGGGCCGAGAGTGGAACCTGCTACAGAGGTGATGGGAGCCCCAACACAGAGCCCACCAGCCCGCTGGCCTGGCCCCTGGCCCTCACCTCAGAGGCTGGCTGGGCAGGCTGCTTGGTTGACGTGGTGCCAAAGTCCAGGCCGAACACATCTCGGGATTTCTTGAAGCCGCCCCGCTCCTCGGGGGCCAGGGCAGGAGCCTCCTCGGAAGCTGACGCTCGCTCTAGCACCTCTGCTCCACCAATCTGGTAGGGGGGCACAATGGAACATGAAGGCAGGGAGCTGGGGGGCAGCTGGGACCCAGAGCACTCAGAGAAGGGAAGGGCTGCAGGACAAGGGTGTGCTTCACAGAAAGGCAAGGATGAGGGAGGGCCCGGCCCTAGGGGTCAAGGCTGGCTTCTGGAAGGATCCATCCTCAGCCCAGTGGAGACATGATGAGGTATGGACTGTTAACAGCCCACGCAGCTGCAGGATGGAGAACAGGTTGGAGGGCCAGAGAGGCAGGGGCCAGCCTGGATTTACTGGAGCCCTGGGGACGTGACGGTTGGGAGGGACTGTGCGGGGAGGAGCAGCAGGGAAGGTACCGCAGGGTCCTGGGCTGGGTGGCGCTCACCTCGCTGTCGGCACTGGGCTGGACCACCTCCCAGGTCTGGAAGTCCACGTCGTAGCAGTGCAGCTCATTGGGCAGCGTGTTGTCGGCCGCGCCCCCGAACACGTAGAGGTGGCGGTCGAAGGCCACCATGGTGTGTCCGTAGCGCCGCTGCGGGGGCGGCGGGGAGCCTCGGAGCAAGTGCTCCGTGGGGATGCGTGTCCACCTGGGGGCATGTGACGCTGAGCCTGGGCTAGGACGGGCTCCCCTGCTCCCCCCATCCCCACTGCGTCCTGGGCTCTTGAGCCCCACTGCAAAACTAACCAGTCTCCCTCACCCTGCTGCTGGGATGGGCACTGCCCAGCTCCATGGGATGCACTGAGGAGTCTCTTGCCTCAAAGAGCAGGCAGCAGGTGGGAAGGATGGTATCTGACCAGCAGGAGGCACTCCTGCTGTCTTGGGGAGTGGAGTCCTGCTTGGACGCCGCCCCTCTCCCCCAGCCAAACCCTGTCCCAGGAACTCCTGGACCCCACCTCCTGATGCTGTCTGGATGATGCCTGCCCCAAGTCCATGGACTTCCCAGGAGCCTTCCAATCACCAATCCTGCCCTTCCCTGGTGCCCAGGGGGCTCCAGTTGTTGACAGCTGCTGCCGAGGCACCCATGCCTTCCCCATCCCGCAGGGAGGAGGCTGTCTGTCCAAAAGTCCCAGCTCCCAGCTGCCCAGGCTCTGAGTGTCCGTCTGGGATGGGGGTCGGGAGCTCTCAGGGCCGAGCCCCTCAAGCCACCTGCCTCCTGGTCCCCTGTGGGAGATGGAGTTTGGCGTGACCCCACCCTATAGGTGTTCCCACCCACAGCAGAGAAATGGAGCCCACTGCCTAAAGCGGAGACAGCATGTTTGTCCCCATGTCCAGGCATGGAAGCAAAAAGTGGCAGTTGTGATGCTGGGTGGGGAGGGCTGGAGGGGAGCAAGCCACCGAGATGCCACCTCAGGCTGCTGCTGCCAGCCAGGACACCCCTGGCGTGGCTCCCAATTCCCTTTCCACTTTGCCACAAGCCTGGCTCTGCCCCGGCCTCAGACTTGGCCCTATCACTCTGCCCCGGCCATCATGTGGGCTTGCTCTGGGGAAGATGTAAGGCCCAGGCCTGCTTATCTCCCCACACCCCTGGGCAGCCCTTGGGCCCTACCTCTTCCCCCAGCCCTGACCAGGTGGGGTCGGGAGGCTGGAGTGGGGTTCTTTTGAAAAAGAGAAACTTAAAAATGGGATTTCTGAATTAGCTCTGGGATTTTTGCAATTGGTTCTCTGTTCTGATTAGATTCAAGTGCACTGATGACTCTGTTTCCAATAATTGACAGCCCGTGGTGTGAGTTAGCAATAGAGATATACAAAATATCACCACTGGATATGACTACTTCCATGCTTATAAGAGGCAAGTTTCTGGGTAAGATTGTTTTTACCACTTTAACTGAATTTTGTGAAGTTTAAAGGTTCAGTGATGTTGGCTAGCTGTTCCTCAATATGCTGGATACAGTTACAGAAGAATAGGATGAGCTGAAGGCTTCAAATTTGCAGTTCAAGTTCTGCATGAGTAATGTTAAAGTTTCTATGTGTGTTCTGAAGGAAAATCTTGTTTCTGCAGCTGCAGACTTAAGATATCTGAAAACCAGACTTAGAGTCTCCTTGTACGAATAGCAGAGTTATAACAAACTAAAATCTCAACCTTGCAGGGTGTCTCCTGTTAAAACGAGGGCATTGATTGGAAAGGAGTGGAACCCTGAGGATTTGGATGGAGATATAATAGGTTGATGATGCTATCAGTGGGGACACTGAAACCCTAAATTCTGCTGAGACTTTGCCAGATAAACCTGTAATGGTCTGCCCTGAGGAGAATACCCAATGTCAAGCTTGCATCACCCAACCTCCAGCCTGACCCAAGAAGTCCAGACCTCCTCCCTGCCCTGAAGAAACCATCACAGGAGGCCAGGTCCCAGGGGGGGCCAGAACGAGGAAAGCTGGTTCTCATGAGGCAAATGAAGCAAACGGGAAAGAAGGCAGAAGGCATGTGGGCAGCTCCCCCTCCAGCAGGTCTGGGGTGGGGTGAGGGGCAAAGATCAAGACCACAGGGAGTCTCTGTGCCAAGTGAAAGGGATCAAAGTGGGGTTGCCTGTTCAATGTGGAGCAGGGGTTGCCCCCAAGCAGAGCACCCACTGTGTGTGCCAGGTGGTTCTGCTTCCAGCCCTGGCCACCGCTGGGAGAGGAGAGCAGGGTGTTTGGCGACGTGGTTCCCTCTGCCCAGGATGGCCTGCCTGTCCTTCCACCCAGGGACACCCTGGCCTCAAAAGCCACTTCTGTGTTCCCCTCCCAGGTCTTCCTGACCTGCTGCCGGGGCTCCTTGTTCCCTCCACTCCACCCACCCCCAGAGCCAAGGCATAGCCAGTGCCACATCCAGGGGCCCCGTTTCCATCATGAGGGAGTTGGGGTGGCTGGCAGGCAAGGACCAGACACTCTCAGAGCCTGCAGACCCCTCAAGTCTTGTGCCATCATACGAAACCTATGCCAGCCTCGTGTGGTATCTGGGCCTGTCCACAGGGTGGGGGCAGCCCTCATGCTCTGAAGGAGAGGGCAGGGCCCGGCTAGGGGCTTCCTGTGCCCAGCTCTGTCTTGCCAAACGGCAGCCTGGTGGCCTCAGGTCCCAGCCCCATGTCTAAGGCACACACCCCACACCAAGAAACCTTGGATGGTCACAGCTAGGCGCCAGCAATGGGGACTGACAGCAAAGGCTTCTCCAAAGCCTGGTCACCTGCCTGCGTCCACCCAGGGCCCACCCAGGAGGACACTCACGTCTTATCTTTGAATTCAAACTGGAAGAGGTTGTTGGTGATCTTGGCTCCACTCTGGCCCGAGAACACAAACATCTTGTCCCGGCACACGGCCACCGGGAAGTTGCAGCAAGACGGCGGGATCTCACCGCTCTGGGCCACCTGGGAGAGGGGGACAGCTCAGCCTGGGCCTCCCAGGACCCTGGTGTGCGCTTTTCACACACCAAGACTGCCGGACATAAACGGCTTTTACTCTTGAAACTTCTGCAAACGAGCGTTCGCAGAACCACTTAGAACGTGAGGGATGGCTTCTCCCCCCCCCAAGCCCTTTCTTGCCCAGTTTTGAAAAGCTGAAGCTAAAATGATGGCTTCAGATGAAAGGCACTGCCCGGGGAGGGGCGGTGGAGCAATCAGACAGGTTGTCCAGAAACTCCGGTGACCAGCCCACAGCAAAGCACATGCCCCTCCCAGTGGTTCACTTAAGGATGTTTTATGTCCACATCACATCACTGCACATGCCCTTCTACCCACCCAGAGCACACAGCCTTCAGACAAGGTTCGCTAGGTCCTGTCGCTGGCATTTGGTCAAGTGAGGGCTGGGCAGGAGAGAGGAGAGCGAGGCTGGGCCGCGGCAAGGGGGAGAAAGCCCACCCGTTCACCGCACCCCTCACCTCCTCCCAACAGGTGAGCTCCCGGTCCTGGAGGCCGATTGTCCACATGTCATTCAACCTGTGTTAGACCAGGGGGGTCAGGCGCCTCACAGCTGGATGTGGCAGTCAGGGTGGGCCCGGTCCCCTGGGACTCTCTGATCAGGGCCCTACCTAGCACACAGCAGCTACAAGGTGGGAGCTTCAGTAGAGAGGGAGGCTGCACTGAATCCCTGCACAGCCATGGCCACAGGAGCTGACTCCTCACCTCCCACTACCACCATCACCCAGTGGCTTCATGCACACCATTTACTCCCTCCGCCATGCCTCAGGGCTGGGAGAGGACCACAGAGGCAACAGCCACAGAAACCAGCACCCACCCCAAACCCTTTGGAGTTTCTGTAATGCTGACGTTTGGGGGGTGGGGGGCTGGGGGTGGGACTGAGCATAGCATGTGCTACTTTTTGTCACCAAAAGAAATACAGCAAAGCCACTTTTCTAGAACAAAGAAAAATGCCTGTGACACAGGCAACAGAGCTAGGGGAGGGGCTGGTCTGAACCCCGAGGCCACCCACCTGGCCCCCCTGGGTCCATCTTACTGTGTGCTTGAGTCTCCTCAACCAAGCAGTCCAAGGGACCATGGAACATCCCCCTCACACACCCGTATTTGATGATACCCAGCCATGGCTTCTTTGCTCAAGAGACGGGCCCACCCTCAGAGAGCTGTACAAACCCCAGGCTCTCTGCCTGCTTCAGCTGCCCCCAGAAGGACTTCCCATGAGGAGCCTGGGCCGGCCAACCTTGGGGTCTGGCCTCTGTGGGAATGGGGTGGAGGTCCTGCCTGGTGGTCTCTCATCCCCTGACTACACACCCACCCTCCCGAGGGCCCCCCCAGGCAGGGTGGTGCTCCAAAGCCACCAGCCTGACCTCTCCCAGCGCGAGCCCCCCAAGACCAGGCAGGCTGGCTCTGTACCTCAGTGTGCTCCTGGAGCCGTGCAAAGGTGGGGGGCACAGGGGTGGGGCACCACCTACCTGGCATTGCCGTCGTAGCCAGCAAAGATCCACAGCTTGTCGCTGTACACGGTGGCACCATGGGCAGACCTGGCAACCGGCAACCTGGCATGTGAGGAAGAGGGTGAGGCGTGAGGCGGCCCAGTGAGGCCTGAAGCTCATGGTGTGCTCAGCCCCAGGCAGGGACCACACTCTGGGAGGATGTGTCTCGGTGCCCCCTGACACCTGGCCTCCCAGTGGGGGACAGGTCGTATGCAGTGGCACCAGAGGCCACTCACATGGCCAAGGCCAAGCTCTGGGGGCCGAAAGACAGCTAGAGGAGGAGTCCAGACAGCCCCAGATCCTTCTATGGCCAAAATATCAAAGGGCGCATTCATCAAATAAAAGCCGGAGAAGCACTTGGCAGTGGGGCTTTCAGGCCACTTCTGACTTCTAAGAGGAGAGACCGTCAGCTGGGAAGGGGACGGGGACAGCACATGGCTGGAGTCACTCTGATCCCTCATCTGTAATACTACTGTGGGAACGAGTACCAGGCCCCAAGGCAGAAGCCGTCAGCACAACCCCTAAGGCCTGGCAAAGTCGCTCACCGTCCTTCAATTTTCCACTCCGTCCACTGGCCAGTGGCAAACTTGTATTCGAAGAGGTCATTTTTATTCTTCAAGTTAGAGTTGGAATAAATGTCGCCTGTGTAGCCCCCTGGGTAAAGAGAGTGAGAAACTGGCAATGCAAAGGTAGCTGGAGTGTTCAAATCCTGGAAAGAGGGGAGCAGGCATAGCTCAGTGGTTGAGCGCCTGCTTCACACGTATGAGGTCCCAGGTTCAATCCCCAGTACCTTCTAAAACAAAAACCCCACAAGGTGAGGGTAGGATCTGCCATTTAAAAATGCCTCCTGGGGCTCCTTCCTCAAACCTGGGGTGCCCGGGCTGCATGCCTGCCTCTGGGCCATGTTCTGGGGACACAGAGATGGGCCAAAGCTGTTCCCTGCTCTGGCAACCCAGGCACCTGACGCGGACAATTCCAACACCATGGAATCAGGACAGTGAGGGAAAGGGCCCAGAAGAGGCACCAACCCAGCCCAGGAAGGTCATGGACAGCTTCCCAGAGTGCAGGGGACCTGGGCAGACAAAGCCAAGGGGTGGACTGAGGGCCTGTCCAGAGAGGGACAACTCTGATAGCCTGAAGCCTGGCAGGAACATGTGGCAGGGGTGTCTGTGGGCCTGGAGAGGACCCAGCACTTGGGAGGCAGAGAGAAGCTTCTTAGGCTTACCAAAGACGAACATGCTGCTTGCGTAGACAACTGCTGAGTGGTGGTAGCGGGGGGCTGGTGGGGTCCCAGTGGTGAAGGCCCTGGGCCGGCAGAGGGGCAGTGTCAGTGATGGGTGGAGGGTTCCCCTGGGGGTCCACACCCACACATGGCAGCCCCTCTGACCCGTGCTTCCATTTATTTTCTTCCTTTTTCTTTCTTTCTTTTTTTTTACCAGAAGGTCCCGGGAATCAAACCCAGATCCCTCCATATGGGAGGTGGACGCCCAACCATTTGAGTCACATTCGCCCCCCTTTTCTCTTTTTCTCTCTTTCTCTCTCTCTCATTTTTTAGGAGGTAGCAGGGATTCAGCCCAGGACCTCATACCCAATGAGAATTGTGTTTGTTTGTTTTTAGGAGGCACCAGGGAACGAACCTGGGACCTAGTACATGGGAAGCAGGTGTTCAACCACTTGAGC
>JAQZBX010054129.1:0-18720 GCA_029593785.1 Cabassous unicinctus | reverse complement strand
TTTTTTTTTTCCCCATTTTTTTCAAATGTCCAAATCCGCTAATTATATTTTATTTTTAGTTTAGTTTCCTTTTTTTTTTCTGAGTCTCCTTATACTTATCTCTTGCATTTAAAATTATCCTTATTTCTTTTTCTTATTAATTGTGTTTTGTTATTATATTGGCTTCATATTTGAGAAAGGTTTGGATCACAGAAAGGTTAAAAGGGGAGCTGCAGAGGATCATTGGTGGGGGGTGTCTGGGATGGGGAATTCATGGGAGTAAGTCCATCTGAATATACATGAAACATCCATCTTTTGAAAACAAAAGCTAATTTTATATTTTGTTATCATCTATTCCAGTGTTATTTTCTTTATCATTAGGTAAGAGACCAACTTTTACAATACACATACAAAGCCATCATAAACTAAAGGATTTTATGTTAAAAACTTCAAACTAAATCTTACATAAAATATGATATGTACTGAAAAAATAGAGATGAGAGGAAAAATATAGTCTAGCATTGTCATATCAACAAATTTTATATACATTTATTTAATACCTTCATAAATGCTTTATAAAATATATTATAAGAGAATAGGTAGTCTGAATTTAACAAAAACATAAGCATTTCCTAAACATAACCATCTCTCACATGGCAGCATAAAAGTTTGCTTCATTTTCCTCTGTCAGGCTATATGTCTTTCTCTCTGTGTCTCTAATTTATCAGACCCAGCATGAGGGCAGAGACTCCACAGTTTTTTGATTACTGACTGAATTGATCTCTTTAGTTATTTGTCTGTTGAGAAATTCTATTTCTTCTTGGGTCAGTGTCGGTAGTTTGTGTGCATATAGGAATTTGTTTATTTCATCTAGGTTAGGGTAAAATTGTTCATACTATCCTCTTCTCTGCCTTCTTTATTTCTGCATTATTGATGGTAATATCCTTCCTTTCATTTCTAATTTTATTTATTTCAGTCTTCTTTCTTTTTTTAAAAAATGATACTTAAAATACATAAATGTAACACAAAAGATATTGGGATTCCCATATGCCCCACTCCTCACACCTCCCACACCCTCCCACATGAACATCCTTCATTAGTGTGGCACATTCATTGCAATTGATAAACACATCCTTGGGCTTTGCCATTAATCATGGACCATAGTTCACATTATATTCTATACTCTCTCCCATACAGTTCTGCATGTTGTGTGATGATATAAAATGACCTATATCTGTCATTGCAACATCATTCTGGATGATTCCCAAGTCCCAAAAAGCCCCCATATTACAACTGTTTTTCCTTCTCCCTGCCCCCAGAGCCATTAGTGGCCACTGGCTCCACATCAATTTTGTAATTTCTCCAATTGCTAGAATCACAATATGTCTATAGTAGAATACCAGTAAGTCCACTCTAGTCCATATTTCTTTACCTAATCCTGAAGATTATGGAATGGTGACATCCACTCCACCTCCAGTTGAGAGGGGTTTTATATCCTATGGGGAAGATGGAAGGGACTATCCTACCTGCAGCTGCAAACTCTCTCCATTCCCTGGGATGGCTGTTTTCCATCATTATCACTCTCCACCAGTTGTCCTGGGTGAGCTGTAGGGTAAGTGTTGCAACTCTGCCAAGATTCTGAGCCCAGCTGGCACATGGACAATGCAAATACTCAAGTCTCTGGACATACACTGACAAACTTTAGCACCAAGTATAGGTTTAAAAAGAAGGGACAGATGAGCCATGTACAAGGAAGACATAATTGAGTCCAACTCTGTCACTCTCAGAAGCACAAACTCCAAAGAAGGGCCCACTGGCAAGGCACCAAACTCCAGAGCTATCCACACTTACCATAGGACCTGGGTGTCTCCAGAGCCATCAGGAGCTCCAATATTTGGGGTACTATTCACTTTGGCAGACTATGAGATCCTGCTGAGATGTGTGTAAGTGTTATTTCTGGGATGACTTCCCTACTCATTTTGATGTTTCTTAGACATATAAACTCATTTGTGTTTACCTTTTCCCCCTTTTATGTGAGGTCTTTTTCCAGTTATATTGGTAGTTGGTGCTTGGTACCAATCCCTTGGTGCCAGGGAGGCTCATCCCTGAGTGTCATGTCCCACATTGGGGGAAGGTAATCCATTCATATGCTGAGTTTGGTTTAGAGAGAGGCCACATTTGAGGAACAAGGAGGCTCTCAGGAGGAAAACCTTAGGCAACCCATAACAGTAGGCTAAGTTTAAGTTTCAGGAACAAAGGCTCATAAGCCTAGTCATCAAACCCTTCTGTGATCCAAAGCTTCCTCAAAAATGAAGCCATTACAATAGCTGAATAAAATTAATAGGAAAATGAAACAATAATGTTAAGAGATAAAATACATAAAAATAAAAAAACTAAAAATAAAATTAAAAGTCAGGGATATTAAAAATGAAAAATATATTTAAAAATTTTTTTTGACATTTTGCCTTTCATCACCACAATATCTGGTATCCTGTCTGTATCATGGCACCTTCCCCCACTCATTGCCCAGTGTATCACTATTTTTCATTTTGTTTTCAAAGAAGTTTTAGGTCACAGCAAAGTCATACACAGAATACAGGAGACTCTCATATACCCAATATTCCCTCCTTTTCCTCCCCCCCCATAATAATACTTTTTCATATGTGGATGTTACCTTTGTTATAACTAACATACAATTAGTGAAACATAGCTTCTAAACATGGTCAATAATTTACACTATTGTTTACATTTTAGACAGTACACTTTAAAAATTTTGATGATATTTACCATGTCCTGTGTCCATCACTGTAGATCATGCAGAACACTTTCACTGCCCACTAAATATCCCCCATTTGATCTATTCTATTGCTCTGTCTCCCTCCCCCCAGGGCCCAAGGTGACCCCCTGGTTTCACTCATTGGATGACAAGATTCATAGTTACATGCAACAAGACTGAAGTCTTTACAGAGTAGTTTGTCCTCTCCTATTGGGAACCAGCCATGGTCCCAAGAGGATCCTGCTTATCTTTTCTGAACAAATCGGTCCTCATGAGGATGGGAGTCCAACTCCTCCCCGCTCATTATGTGGGTCTCCACTGACTGATACAACACATTATGACAGAATGATCACTCACACACTCCCTAGAAACCTGCTCCAGGTATACCCTGTTCCAAATGCAACCCCATACAACACCATCAACCAGTAACCCTTCCTTGTCATATTGCCATAAGAGCATTCTTTCCTTTTTGTTTGTTTCTCTAGCTAAAATTTTATCTTTACAAAGAAACAACTTGTGGCACTATTGATTGACCTTCTCTATTGTGTTTTATTTTCAATTTCATTCTTCTCCCCTATGATATTTTTCATTTCATTCCAACTGCTCTACTTAGATTTGTTTTTTGCTCTTCTATTTCTAGAACCTAGTAACAAAAATTGTGAGGTTATGTCACATATTTGTGATCTTTCTTCTTTTTTAATAATAATTCTGAGATAAATTTCCATCTCATCACTGCTTTTTTTAAAATCCTGTGTTTTCTATGTTTTGTGTTTTTTCATGAGCCTCAAGCTATTTCCTATTTGCTTCAGTGAATTCTTATTTGACTTATTCATTGTTTAAATCTTATTTTTTAATTTCCATATATTAGTGAACTTTCCAGTTATCCTACTGTTATTGATATTTTTTTCAAATTCTATAGAAAGTGTTTATTAAATGAAATGCAATAGTCTCCAACTCACTTTTACAATTTTAATTTTTGCTATCTAGAGGTTACCACTTTTAACTTGCTAGTTCTTTAATACTTAAAAATATGCTTATTCCTGTCTTCTGTAAACTTTAAACAATGAACATTTACTTTTCAGTATAAAATATAAAGATTTAGTTTATTAATTCAATACTTTCCCTCTCTATCCTCCCCCATTATTTAATATACTTTTTAATTTTTCAAAGATATTTAGATTACATAAAAAATATAGGGGATTCCCATATGCTCTGTTCCCTATGCCTCTCACATTTTTCCACGTTAACAATGTCCTTCATTCATGTGGTGCATTTATTACAATTGGTAAACACATTTTGGAGCATTGGCACTAAGCATAGATTACAGTTTACATTGTAGTTTATTTTCTTTCCCACACCATTTATAATTTATGATAAGGTATATAATGGTCTGTATCTGTCATTGCAGTGTCATTCAGGACAATTCCCTTGTACTAAAATCCTTCCGTATTACATCTATTTTTCCCTCTCCCTCCCCAGAGTACCACCAGTGACCCCTGCCTCGACATCAATGATAAAACTTGTTCCATTGCTAGAATCACATTAAGTCTATAGTAGAATAACATTAAATCTACTGTAGTCCATCATTTCAGAGTTGTAAGAAAAACTTCATAGTATGATTCCAATCCTGTTAAATTTATTAAGATTTTTTGTGATCTAGTATATGGTCTATTCTGGACAATAATCCCTGTGTACTGGAGAAGAATATTTTTGGATCTTTGGGGATGAAATTTTCTATATATGTCTGTTAGCTCTAGCTTCTTTATGGTATCATGCTTGTTGTGGTAGTTTGGAATGTATACACCCCAGAAAATCATGTTCCTAGAGGAGGTTCATTCCTGTTGGTGTGAGCCTATTGTCACTGAGACCTTTTGAATGGGTTACTTCCAGTAAGGGAACCTTGATTGGGTTATTTCAATTAAAGCATGTCATAGGGTGATTCTTAAAATCCCTTTACTGGAGTCTCTTATAAATGAAGATGAATAGAGAGAGAGAGCCACAGAAACAGGAAGCTGAAGGCAAGGAAGCTTAGAGTAGAAGGGAGAGCACAGCAGATGTCACCATATGCTTTGCTGTGTGAAAGAAGAATCCAAAATCACCAGTGCCTGGTCTTTGGGGAGAAAGCAATGCCTGATGGTAATTCAATGTAGACATTTTTCTCTACCACAGAACTGTAAACTTGGTAGCCAATAAATCCTCATTGTAAAAGTCAACCCATTTCTGGTTATTGCTTTCAGTAGCTTAGCAGACTAAACTAGATATTGGTTCCAGTTGAATGAGGAGCTGCTATTGCAAATAGTGTCATGGAATGAATGTTTTTGCACATGGAAAGAACATGGCTTTATGGTTTCCACAGGGTGGAGTGTGGTAGCTTAAGACTAGATCTACTTCTGAAAATCATGCTCTTAAAGCTGGTCAACATTGTGACTGAGAACTTATTGTGGGGGTAAATTTTGGTTAGAATATTTCATTTAAAGGCACTTTGATTAGGTTATGTTAATTAAGGTATAGCCCTGGGAGGGTCTTAATCCTCTTTCTGGAGTCTTTTATATATTGGATAAATATGGGGAAAGCCACTGAAGTAGGAACCTGAAGGTGAAGATTATATGCACCTGGGGGACTTGGATTGGATTATTTCAGTGAGGCATGGCAAAGGAGGTGTTTGGGGCCCTCTTGCTGAAGTACTTTACAAAAGCAAGATGGAAAAAAAATCCACAGACACAGAGATACACAGGAAAAAAGTAGCAGAGGCAGAGTAACCCTGAGAGCCTGAGAAAGAGGTTTGGAGAAGAGGGGAGAGAAAAACAATATGTCTCATCACACAAGCTGAGCTTGGGAAGAAAGCAAGCCTGGAGAAGCAAGTCAGAAACCCAGAACAGGAGAAGCACCATCGTGTTTTGTCATGTGTCAGGAGTCCAGGATCACCAGCAGCCAGCCTTTGGTGAGGCAGCATATCTGATGATGCCTTCATTTGTACATTTTCACAGCTTTAGAAGTATAAACTTTTAAATCAGAAGATTCCCATTATAAAGGCCAACCCATTTCTGGTATAATGCTCCCAGAAGCTTTTAGCAAACTAAAATACCATGTGTCAAAGGAGTCCAGGATCACTGGCAGCTGGTATTCTGAGAGGAAGCATAACCTGCTGATATCCCAATTTGAACATTTTTCTCAGCCTCATAAATTTAAGCTTACAAGACAGTAAATCCCCATTGTAAAAACCAACTTATTACTGCTATGTTGCTTTTGACAGCCTACCTGACTAAAATACTGGACTTCTACTTCTTCTTTACATCTACCTTTATTCAATGTGGTATACACAAGTCTATTACTAAGATCATAGAATCATCTATTTGGTTATCATGGGGCTTAAGTTAACATGTTGTAAATTTGTAACTATTTTGTTTCATTTGATACAAACAATATAAAAGTATAACAAAATTGTACCTATACTCTCCATCTCCCAATGTTTTTCCTGTACCTATTACAAATTTATCCATATACATTATTTGTCCTTAACCACAGATTTTTCGTTTCATTTTTTCCATCTTCTTTTCAGAATCTGCATGACAAGCTTTGATTGTATGAATTTCAGCTGAGGGTTCTATGATTAAATATATTGATAAAATCAATTTATGGCTTCTGATTGGGCTATGCCAGTAAGGTGTAATTAAGTAAGATAATTAAGACAGTAATATAAATGTTCCATTGGGAAGAAGCTCTAAAGGCATTTCTCAGAAAAAATGACTGAAACATGGATAATTGTGTGGAAGGAATGGCTGTTTTAAACACCTTGTATGCAACCACTGCCCCCTAACCTTCCTCTCCCACAACAAATGTCTCCAAGTCTTAGAGGAATTGTCAATAAATATGATAGCTGGATAGAAGAAAAGTATCTAGGTAGATGATAAGTTGTTAGATAGATAGATAGATGATAGATTGATGATAGATAGATAAAGGCAGACTGATAACAGCACTTGAAAATAAAAAGTGTGATTCTTTATGGAACAAATTGTTTGGAATACATGATCAATAGATAGCAGATGAGATACGATTGCAAAAGAAACTACACCCAGATTGGAGTGGGAGAAATCTACCATCGAAGGTACAAGCACAACCTATCACCAGTGACAGTTATCATGAACAGGATGATTTCAAGGTATTGCAACAGGAAGTTTATTCCCAAATACTCACCACCACCTCCTTTTTCTTGAAAGCAGCAATGAGAATGGCAATAGAGAGCAGTGCCCTCAAATCTCTTGGAATATCTGGGGTTAATGTGGAACACACAGATCCTGAAGACAATGCTTGAGGTTGTTTTCTGTAGCATATGCCCTCCTCCATTTGTGGAAAAACTGATTAGCATGAAAGCTAAAGCAGCATAGTTAATTTAATAAAGGATACATTTAATTACAATCTCTACTTCTGGCTTTCTTCTTAATGCAAGAATACTTTAATGTTTTAACTTTGAACTCTCCCTTTTCTATTTTCATATCTGCAGATTTCTAACTTTTAATTTCTACCCTGCTTTTTTAAATAAATGTTTTTTAGAAAATTAGAAACATTTATATTACAGAGAAGTTGTGAAGCTACAATAGAGAGTTTCTACAGTTTCCTTTATTGTTAGCATCTTACATTAATATGATACCTTTGTCACAATTAAAGAGACTTTCGATACATTATTATTAGCTAAACCCATACATTATTCAAATTCCCTTAGTTTTTACATAATATCATTCGTATTCTAAGATCTAATTCAAAATACCATATTAAACTTTTATCATGTTTCCTTAGTTTCCACTTGGCTGTAACAGTTTCTCATACTTTCTTTGTTTTTGAAGAGCTTGATAGTTCTGAGAAATACTGATCAGGATGTTGAAATCTCCAATTATCAGATTTGTCTGTTTCCCCTTTCAGTTCTCAGTTTTGGACTCAGGTACTTTGACACTTTGCTGTCAGATGCATTCACATATATGCATTAGGATTATCATCTGTTATTGGAGAATTGATCCTTTCATCATTATTTAACACTCCTCTTTATTCCTCAAAATCATCCTTGTTCTGATTTGCCTGAAATTAGTAAACTACTCAAGCATTCTTTGATAAGTATTAGCTTGTTTTATCACTCTCCATCCCTTTTATTTTTAACCTATATGATTCTTTATATATAAAGTGGATTTCCTGTAGAAAACATATAATTGGATCTTGTTTTGTTATCTACTGACTGTTTTTGATTTTTTAAAATTTTTAATTGATGAGTATACAATTCATATTTAAAGTTATTAATATAGGTGGATTTACAGCTAATGTAATTTTATTTCATTTGTTCTTTGTTTCCTTTGTCCTCTCTTTTTTCTGTCTTCTCTAATTTTAATTGACAGTTTTCTATTATTACATTTTCTCTTCTCTTTGCATTGCATTTTACTTTAAAATTTATAAATGGTTTCCCTAGGGTTTACAACATACATTTTTAAATAATCTTAGTTAAGCTTCAAATAATATTATGTCACTTCATGAATAATGCAGGTATCTTAAAGTACTCCCAATTCCTCACTCCTGTCCCCTGTGACATTGTGGTACTTCATTTTCTTTGTCCATATTTTGTAATCACCCAACATATTATTACTATTATTATTTTAAATAATTATATATGTTGAATTGTCTTGAAATCCTTGTCAAAGATGAATGGCTCAAAAATGTAAGGGTGTATTTTTGGACTCCCTATTCAGTTGCATTACTCTATATGGCTAACCTTATGCCAGTACTACATTGACTTGATAAACTTAACATTTTAATAAGATTTGAAATTGGGAAGTGTGATCTTACAACTTTGAACTAATTTTTCAAGATTGTTTTGGCTAATCTTTCATTATTTCTTTTTTTTAAACTAATGATGTTTTATTGATTAAAAAATTATCAACATGTCAAACACAGGCAGCTGAAAATTTAAATGGTACTACAACAAGGTTTATTGTGAAAAATAGTAGACCCACTATCCTCACTTCTCATCACACATATGTCCTATTTCCAAGGGGCAAGGGCTTTCACTTTCTTAGCTGTTTTTTTTTGTCCTTTACACTTTTATATTTTTCTTTTTTTATTTAATATTTTTTTAAATTTTTAAAAATATACTTAGATTACATAAATGTTACACAAAAAATATAGGAATTCCCATAAGTCCTACTCCCCACACATCCCACAACCTCCCACAAAAATATCCTTCATTAGTGTGGCACATTCTTTGCAATTGATAAATGCATCCTGGGACTTTGTCATTAAGCATGGACCATAGTTCACATTGTAGTTTACACTCTCTCCCACACAGTTCTGCATATTATGTGATGATATGGAACGGCTTATATTTGTCATTGCAGTGTTATTCAGAATGATTCCCAAGTCCCCCAAAAGCCCCCTTATTACAACTTTTTTCCCTCTCCCTGCCCCCAGAACCTCCAGTGGCCTTTGGCTCTGTATCAATGTTATAATTACTTCCATTGCTAGAATCACAATATGTCTATAGTCATTATTTCCTACACACTACATATTTCTTCTTGGCTCAGTTTTCTAGTAAATTTTTAAAATTTTTTAATAAGAAAATCTGTAAATATTAGTTTCTACCATATTATCTGAAAGCCTTAAGGCTAGATGCATTTCTTCTGAAATTACGAGTTCTTAGATTTTAATTTATGTAACCCACCCAGCAGAGTCTGAGTCAACAAGCAAAAATGAATACATTAAACTTTCCAATGAAATGTGTAAATATTCACATTAAATAAAGTGAATAAAGAATGTAAATAGCTTCAAGTCAGCTTAGATAACATTTTGTTGCCAAATGTTATGCCTAAAATCTTTTGGGATTCATGTATCTTCTTTCATCCAGAGATCTTTGGATTTTGAAATACTGGATGATGTACCTCATTGTTTTTTATTATATTCTTTTGTAAAATTTTCAGACTGTCTAATCCTATCTACCCAACATGAACTTTAATAAAGTCAATTTTTTTTCCTTCATATCTCCCTCATTAATGTAGCTAAAGGACAAATTATGTAAATAATGGTTAAATATCCATCACAATCACTAAATGAGTTCAGAAACAAACATCTCATATTCATTACTGGATGTTCAGGCCCTCACAGAGTGTCTCACACATAATTATTTCTTACCACAGGAATCTTGTCCTTATTTTTCCCTTTGGATTAATATTGTAACAATTCTTGATATGATAAATTTCTTTTTAGCCTCCTCTAATAGTTGTCCTTATCAAATTATCAATAGTAGTGCACCTCTTATACTGTTTACCACAATATAAGTTTTTATTTCAGAGCACTAGAAACAGTCCATAATTCATTTAAACTTTATAAAATATGTATAAACATTATATATTTTATGGGCCTAATAAAACTTCCCTCGGTATTTATGACTTTATATAGTCCCCACTGACATTGAATTTAAACTGACTGTCTGAATCAATTTGAACAACAAAATGAAATGGTAGGGTTGGTGTGCCAGTTCCATATGTAAACTTTAAAAAGACCTCATTGATTCTTCTTTTCCTCTTTGGAAAATCTGACATTCCATGTAAGAAGAATTTGGAGAGATGTTGAAATGCCATGTTGAGAGAAAGGCTCTAAAACTACACAGAGATATTGAAAGTCTCAGCCATTTAATCAAGCCATATGATATCAGCCTTTCAGTTGTCCCCTGTGAAAGCCAGACATGTCTTTAAGCCATTTGGAGCAGCTCTATCAAGCCTTGGAGCAGATGACTGCAACCCCAAATTACATGGAATGGGACAGAATAATCACCCTTATTATTCCAGACAAATCACTGTATTCTGAAAAGTAATAAAATGTTACTATGATTGATGCTTTTTAAGACACTAACTTTTGGAGTAATTTAATATACAGCATTAGACAACTTAAAATATATATATATATTGTCCTCCTTCTGAACTCCAATATCTTGCACAATGGATGCAAATAGGTAGGAATGTAAAAGCTATCTGTTGAGCATATGGATAGAAGAAGTGATGCAAGAATGCATGAAAGGTGATAAAAATATATTATGAATAAATCTTTTAATAAAATAAAAATGTCTGCATTTTCAATTGGTCATTTAATTACGATGCACATTAAGGCAGGCATGTTTTCATTATGTACAACAAGGATCAAAATGTCAGTCAATAACCACCTAAATAAAATATGGCTACTGATAATTTGTTTACAGCCCAGATCCCTAGGTTCCAGTCCAGACTTAATGAATTTAGGAGTTAATGGATTGAGTTTGCCAGTATTCTTTTGCAGCTCTTTGAATTCTCTCCTTGTCTTGCATTCTTCCATTTGGCTACACTAAGTTTGTGAGTGGTGCTCTAAAATTTTATCCTCTTTCATGTTAATTGTCACATTTGAATGTGTATTCATGTTTTTAATCAAATTTGAATTGGAGGAGGAGGCAAGATAGTGTCAGTTTAAGTGGACACTCACCATTTTTCTCACAAAAGACAGCTGACTGGGGACAGGAACCTGCCCAAGTAAGCTGTTCTGGGAGTCCAAGAATTGTGAGCCTTTGGGGTACTGATCGGGAGGGAGCTGGAAAGGGAAATAGATTGCTCAAGATAAAACCAGAACATAGAAAAATGCAAGGAAATAGAACAAGAACAACAAAGGGTCAAAGAGAAAAATTAACACACACACAAAACCAACAGCTAAACAAAACTCTAGAGCAGAGAGGGGAAATAACCATCCGAATAAACCCATCAAGATAAATGATGACAAGAGGGCAAAAAAAAATTACAAACCATACTAAGAAACAGGAAGACATGGATCACTCCAATGAATAAAATAAAAATGAGGAAGAGATGCAGAACATAGAACAACTAATCAGAATTGTCCAAACAAATATCCCGGACCAACTTAATGAAGTGAAGGAAGAGATTAAGTATATTAAGAAGACTTTGGGAAAACATACTGAAAAAATAGTAAACATACATGAAAAGATAACGGGATATGATGGTGATGAATGGCACAATCCAGGAAATCAAAAAGATACTGGAATCATATAACAGCATATTTGAACAGGCAGAAGAAAGAATTAGTGATGTGGAAGACAGTACATCTCAAATCAGACAGTAAAACACATAGGTAAAAAGATAGAAAAAAAACTGGTAAGAACTTAGGGATTTAAAAAACAACACAAAACACACAAACATATGTATTATAGGCATCCCAGAAGGAGAAGAGAAGGGAAAGGGAACAGAAAGAGTGTTGAGGGAAATAATGGTTGAAAACTTCCCAACCCTATTGAGGAAGTTGGATATATATGTTCGGGAAGCAACAGTATAAATCCCAACAGGCCTCCTACAAGACATATACTTGTGAAAATGTCCAATGCTCAATACAAAGAGAAAATATTCAAGACAGCAAGAGAAAAGAGAACCATCACATACAAGGGAAGCTCAATAAGATTAAGTGCTGATTTCTCATCTGAAACCATGGAGGTAGAAACCAGTATTATGATATAGTCAAGGTACTCAAAGAAAAAATTTCCAGATATGAAGTCTCTATCCACAAAAGCTGGTATTCAGAAATGATGGAGAGTTCAAAATATACACAGGAAAACAGAAATTAAGACAGTATGCCAGTAAGAAACCTGCCCTTCAAGAAATACTAAAGGAAGTCCTACAAGTTGAAAAGGAAAAGAGGAGAGAAAGAGATGGAGAAGAGTGTAGGAACAACTAAAAAGACAAAAAGAAATGAAAACAACATTTGACATACACAAACCCAAAGAAAATATGGCTGATGTAAGAAATTCTATGAGAGTAATAATACTGAATGTTAATGGATTAAACTCATCACTCAAGAAACAAAGATCAGCAGATGGATAAGGAAACATGACCCATCTATATGATGTCTAAAAGAAACCACCTTAGACCCAGGGATTCAAGAAGGCTGAAAGTGAATGGTTGGAAAACAATTTTACATGCAAACAACAATTAAAAATGGGCAAGATTAGATGTACTAATATCGGACAAAATAGACTTTAAATGCAAAACTATTGTAAGAGACAAAGATGGGCACCATATATTAGAAAAGGGTAATCTTTCAAGAAGAAAGAACAAGCATAAACATTTATGCACCTAATCAGGGCACCTTAAAATACATGAGGCAAACATTGGAAAGACTAAGTGGAGACATAGATGCCTCTACAATTATAGTGAGAGACTTTAAAATACCATTATCACCATTAGAGAGAACATCTCAACAGAGAAGCAGTAAAGAAACAAAGACTCTGAATAACACATTAGAGTATCTAGACCTAATAGGTATATACAAAACACTACACCCAAATATAACAGGATATACATTCTTCTTGAGTGCACATGGATCATACCCCAAGACAGACCACATGCTAGGCCACAGTATAACTCTCAATGAATTCAGAATGATTGAGAATATACAAAGTAATTTCTCTGACCATAATGGAATAGAGTTGGAAATCACTATGGGCCAGAGAATCAGATTAGGCACAAACATATGGAAATAAAGCAGCACAGTTTTAAACAAACAGTGGGTCAAGGAGGAAATCTCAAGGAAGTTTCAGTAACTGCCTTGAAGTGAATGGAAATGACAACACAACATATCAAAACCTATGGGATGCAGCCAAAGTTGTACTGATAGGGAAATTCATAGCCATAAATGCACATATCAAAAAAGAAGAAAGAGCTAAAAATTGAAGACCCAATTGCACATCTGGAGGAATTGGAAAAGCAATAACAAAACAACCCCACAGGAAGTAGAAAGAAGGAAATAACAAAGATTAGAGCAGAACTAAATTAAATAGAAAATAAGAAAACACTAGGAAAAAAAAAAAAAAACCAAAACCAAAATATAGATAGGGAAATTTTAGAGACTCACCAATTGAGACCACATGACAGATATTCTCCAGCATCAAATCTCTGAAAATCTTTCTCTGGGATATGTCCAGCAAGACCCACTCTTCTTGGTTGAAGTCTATAATTCCATTTTTCACATTTACTAATACTTAAAGCATCATGGAGAATAAAAAACAACAAAATAAAAACAAAAAAATTAAAAACATCATGGAAATTCAGTTTCATAGAGGGTCATCTCTACCAATGTCCAGAATGGAATATTTGAGAGGACAGCAATGAGGAAGTGGTGAATGTTTGCAGAAATCTCAAACTGAGTTTGAGTTTCAAGTCGGGTCATTCTCAGTGCTGAATAATCTTCTGTGTTTCACACACAGAAACACATACACATATTGAATATTTAAAACTCTATTATTGAAGAATATCAGAAGACATGTGGTATGATATTATCTTGAAATTTTTAAATAAACTGGTCATTATAACTTCCAATTGGTGCTATAAAATTTGCACTTGTGCATTCATGAATAAAATACCCTTCTCCACCAATTTGAAATAAATTTACAACTTCATAACAAGGTATGCAATATCTATGATTTGCCACATTGATATCATAACTATGGTTAGATTACCCCCCCAGATGGCCTCGGTTTCTTTTCATTTATGAAATCATTTCACAAACTGTTATGAGTTTTCAGAGAGTCAATGAGCTTATGTGTAAAGTGTTTCCTATCAAAACATAAGTCATAGGTCTATTATTCATAAAAATGGCATAGAACTTTGCAGAAAACCCAGCATTCTGCAGAATCAAACAGGTATCATGCAGAATTTAGGATCAGTATTTGTTGACTCACTCAAATCTATATAACTGAGGGGTCCATCAAAATGTATAAGTGCAGACAGTTCAGCAGGACAAACCATAGAGCCCTGAGACTGCAGTACTAAAGGGTGACCCTAGCCTGACAATTCCAGAGGTATGAAACTTCCCAACCTCAACTTTCATTGGGACCTTCAAATACCCATGTTCATTGTTTCTCTTGGATCTTCTCCACCTCTTGATCCACTTTGGTCTCACCAATTCTACAACAATTTTCACAGGGTCATGAATTTTACTGTAATACCCTATAATCCTTTATTTGAATGCACTACAAAATTAAAGAAACAATATTTCTTATAATTACTTCCATTTATAATGTTTGAATCAAGCTTATCTAAAAATTTGGAATTTGGGCAATTTGGGGCCAAGTGGATAAAGAGAAATTTAGTTAACTCTTTTGAAAAGTTTTCAAAATGTACAAATATGTGTCAATACTTTAAGAAATTAGATATTGGGGGAATTTAAAGGATTCCTCAATTCTATTACCTAACCCTCAGTTTTGCTTCTTTCAACAATGCACAGCCCTGCATGCTATCTTCTCTAACACTGCATTGATTGAACCCATCTACTGAAACAGCCTCCCTACTTACTGTAAACTTCAGCACCTACTCATCTCTATCACCAATGTTCACTGCATGCCAAAGCCATCTGCAGGCACTAACTTGATTAGTGAGTACTTTATTTCTCCAATGAGGAAATGGTCTGGATGAAAAGAAAATCCTCTCTTTTCTCTCCAGTGAATACAGAGTCTGGAATCTGGAACACATTTTTGTAATGTTAGAAAGGAGATTAGTTATTGATCAACCGCTAAGATATCAATCACCATTCAAAAGTCCTGGATAAACTGAACTGCAGCTCAGATACTTGAATATCTTCTAAATGAGTTTAGAATATTTATGCCAATTGAACAAATCTGCCCATCTGCTGACAACACATGGGAAATATCAGTAGAAATAATTCCTTACTCACCAGTGGTTTCATTAGCAATATCAGAGCTGGCAACTTTCTCCCTCTGGGTTTTCACTCACAAGCAGATAAGCATAGGTGAACAAAATTGAGAAGAAGAAAGAAGCTATGAGTTTCTGGTCCTTTGGTCTTTGGTATTGTTTGGTCTATGTAAAGCAATATCATTTTCTCACTACCAAGTTCTAGATCTTGTACCACTGGATTTCGCTATCACTCAAAATATTCAAGAATGTATTTCATTATGGGATTGATCAATTCAAGGACTTTTACATTTTGAGAGATCAATGAACCCCATCATACAAATCTAGTCCTGAAAATCCTCTACATCAGAAAATATTAGAAGTACATGGATCATAAAGTCTCAGAATCTACAGAAATTAGGAGGGCAAGATTATGTAAAAAGAATTTGGAAAAAAAACAATTTCCACAATATATTTTAGTAAAGCTGCAGCTGAAATCTTATCCTATATTAATCCTCCTCAGCTGTAACATCCCTGCATTTCATAATTTATAAATGTGAAGGGTCATCTATACAGTAAATTCCCCCCGAAACACTGTTAGTAAGTACTTGCCTTTCATGGACAAATGATAGCATTGTCTTAAACAGAAGTCAGATTAATTTACCCTTTTGTACGTGAGCCCAGAAAAACAGTGGTAGTCTTCAATGTTTTTGGATATTTACATATTTGGTTAGTTAATCCTCAAAGTAACCTGCTGATTAAGGCTTGTTACCTATTTAACAAATTAATAAAAAGAAGTTCAGAATTCTTTAGTACTGTTAAAAATTACAGGGCTAGAAAAACACAGAAGAGTTTTTCTGATTGTCCCCCTTGTTCAGATTTATTAAGACTTATACCTAGGTTTTACTTGCAATACCACTTATCATTTTGATAATCAGAAAGTCCCCAACCCATTGTCAAAATCTCCTCATATACATTTTTTTACACAATTACACCTCCTTTGCAAGTTCTTCTACCATACAGAAAGCTTCATAGAATTGAATTCACTATACAAACATCAGCTTGTAACTCTCCTGATGCTTATTGTCCAGTATATCCACATACATGTGTTTCATCAGAATTGAAACATTTCTCATGTCCTTCTCAGTATTTACCACATCTGTCTCCAAAGGAGTGATGCCAACTTTCTGCTTTGTCCATGACCACATGGACACAGAACCTAAGATGCTGATCCAGATCTAAACACAGAATTCCTTTCTTTTAGGTTACTCATGTAATTTATCACTATACATGCATTTGTTTCTTTGTCCTTCCTACTGGTATAACTGCATAAAATTATTCCCTTAATAATTTTAGGCAAGTTTCCCTTTGAAAAATACTAATGAATTATGAATCTTGAGAAACTGTAGGTCCACAGTAACCTAACCTAACTTACCCTCAGACAGCATGGGCCTAAATGCCCACAGTCAAATCTAATAATTATATTGTGATTAACAAAATCATTTACAAAATAAATAAGACTGCCTCCTAGTGTTTAAATTTTTCTTCCATATTCACAATGAAAACAAGCCAAAAATGCAAGGAAAACAAGATTTATTAATCATGATTTTGCCACATTCCAGTGTCCAGAGGATCTTTCGTGCTCTAGGAAAAGGACCATTTTCTTGGAGGACTCTGTTTATGTAGTTGATAATGCCATTAGTCCAGTAACCTAGAAGACATAACCTGATTAATTCAGATGACAGTGAAGATACAGGTAATAAGGTCATGCCTTCTTTAACACAATCTTTACCCTCAAATTAGGGAAATAATGTAGATAAAATCAAGGAAAAAAGACTGTGTCCTTTAAATTCTTCTAAAAGTCACAATATCAATCTTCATATCTTTTCCCATAGGTTTTGTGGATTTTGTGCAGGGAAACTATGCTAGAGTATCTACAGGAAGAAGGTCTCTGCTGGTCTTCACTTAGTATGCTTTACAAGGCAGAATCAAAGGTAACATGGAATAAATTATGCCAAAATGTATTATATGTCATATATAATAAACATAAATGCAATGAAGTAACATTCCATAATTCTATTTTTTTAAAAACTAAGGGAAACTAGAGAAGCAAGATGGCATCGGTTTAGGAGGGCACTCACTGACTAGCTCTCTGAGGATGGCGGATTGTGGACAGGTTCCTGCCCAGGAGTCTGTGCTGTGGGCGCACAGAGCAAGAAGCTTGGGACATCTATCTGCAGGCAGATCAATGGAGTGCACTGATGGAGAGAGATTCGTGATTTTTAAGCCTGCCTGTGGTGGTTAACACAGATGGCTGAGCCCCACCATCAGGGAAAAGGGCTGGTTTGAGCCACAACTCCCGCACAGCAACTCGGTGTGAGGGAGCGTTCTCCGAAAGAGGGAGGGTTATGACAGAATTTGGAGAAGGGTTTATCTTCTGTGGATTTGGCTGCCTGGAGCCCCTCATAGCTTTGGGGAGCAGATAAGCCAGCTTGAAGCAGCACCAGGCTGAGGGGAGAGATGAATCTACTCAGGAAGCCTGATTTACCCAGCAGCCCGGTGACACTGAGGCTTGGCTCCAGAGGGGGTGGAGCCAGCAAATTTTATTGCTCTGCACTGACAAGCATCAGAGCTTTAGCTCCCCTGGGGAGGCCAGGAAGTGGGAAGTGCTTGATTGGTTTTCACGAGCCTAGTTATGGTTCACTCAGTGAATGGGGTGGTCTAGAAGAGGACTTATTTTGGGTCCCATATTTCAACAAAAAAACAAACAAACAAAAAACAGTTACTTAAAAAAATGAATTCTTCTTTTTAATTTAGTTTAAAAGCTAAAACCTGCTTCAAAACCTACAGATAGAAACCTGCAGGGAAATTGATAGATAAATCCAAGCAGGCTGAGATGTTCTACAAGGACCCTAGAAGGAACACTGTTCCTCCTAAGCTTTGTTTGACTGCTTGCTTGTGTGGTTGTTTGGTTTTTCTCTGTTTATTTGTTGTCTCTTGCTTTTCTTTCCTCTTTCCTCCCCCCTTTTCTTTTTTCTTTCATTTTTATTTAAAATTAGGTGCAGTTAGCTTATCTCTCTTTTGCTGTGCTTTTCTTCAGTGATTTCCCATTCTCTGCCTATACTGATTTTTTTTCCCAAGCTATCTCTTCTCCTTCCTTCATCTTTCTGCCTCCTGCTTTCTGTTGTGGTTCTTATATACCATGGTTTTTCATTAGCCCACAAGTTAAGGGGGTCAATTTCTTTTCTATCTATTCTGTTTACTTCTTTTTAATTA